>CAJQZJ010033999.1:1208247-1225478 GCA_907164525.1 Lophiomys imhausi
ATATAGGAGAGAAAGGAGGATACAGAAAAGCAAAAGAGAGAAGTCCCTGGGTCTAACCTCCAAAACCCATTTAACAAGACCATTTAACAGCTTGTAGTCTTATAAAAAAATTTTTAAAAATTCAAAAAAACTCAAGAAATAAAAAAAAGAAAAATTTCAATTTTGTGTGAAGTAAGGGTAAATAGGTTAAACAATAAAGCTAGTATGTGGGAAACATAACTACAACCCTGCTTTCTCACTATTTCATCTATTTTAGAGAAATATATGCTAATAAATAATCAATGCCGACTTCCACTAATTTCAACTTATACTTAGACCTTTTCTCCACAAATCCACTGTGGTAATAGAAGGAATGAGTCATTACAATGTTTAATGTCTATTGGACGTCAGATGGACCTAATATGACATTCCTAAAGGAAAGAGGAAACATAATGAAATATCAGTAACTACTCCTTTGATTTAGAACTATGCAGAAAGAAACTTCTGTTGACACCAAAGAGAGAAGCAACTAATAATTTGAATAGATATTCCAGAGGAGGAAGGTGGCTCTTTTAGAGAAGTGCGTGCTGTGTAAGCACTATAAACTTAGTTCAGTGTAAGATCCCGTGTAAAAATGAAAGGTGTGGTGGCATGTCATTCTGCATCCAGGCTAAGTAGATCTGGACAGAAAAGGGTAAAACATGGGACAGGATCCATCCAGTGCCACTGGATACCTCAAATAGTTGGGAGAAAGAATTTTCTCCACCACAGACAAATGTACAACTCTTTTAGCTAAGCTGCCAGTGCTGGGCTGAGCAGCCTCAAAGAGTTTAGAGCTCCTGGACTGAGCTATGTGACTTCAGGAGTCCGACTTGTTCAGGGGACCAGTGACAGTGACTGAGACTGGAGCCTGGCTAGACACCAGAGGCAGCAGCTCTCCAGTCTCTCAGAGACCATCCCTGGGTGCTAGCAATAGGGGACCTGACTAGGTAGCAGTAGAGGCAAGGCAAGAGCCTGTGCCTCAAGCAAATTTAGCTAGACAGGCCAGCAACTAGTTCTTTTTGGGCGTGGGGAGAATTTCTCCCCACGCCCAAAATAAACAGCCGAGTCTCAGATGGTCATGGAGAAAGAGAAAGAGAAAGAGAGAGAGAATTTATTTTGTAAAGAGAGGCATTATAAACCTTGAGCAGTGGGGAGGGACTTTGGAGCTGAATGTGTTTGATTCACTGAAGCTAAGAGTGCCAGGGATACTTTAGACGCATGGTCCTATCATAAGAAAGGGAATACAGTACCTAATTATTCTATGGGCAGTCAGAGTGGGGGAAGAACTCCAGGTATGTTTAGAGGCATGACCAAAAAGTCATTGGCTGAAAGCCAAGGCACCAAGAGATCTCATTAGCATGGGGAGTGTATTCCTGGAAGGTGCTCACTGGGTGAGTCTCTTACTGGGAGTAAAGGCTAGGCCTGCAAATTCCTTGAGGGCTGAGTGACAATCACTAGATAGAGGGTGTAGGATTCGGGATTCCTCAGGTCAGGTAGACAAGCAACCTCACTGACAAAAGGGCGTTTGTCATTCAGCATCAAGCTCAGGGGATTTCCAGTAATGTTAGACTTTGACCTTAATAGCGGGGTCCAACAGTGGCACATATTTTTAATCCTTGTGCTGAGGAGGCTAAATGATCCTAAGACTCCCTGACTGGTCTATTTGGTCTAACCTGTAAGATCCATGTCAACCAGAGAATCTGTCTCAAAGGAGACAAGCAGTATTTGTAAGGATGATCCCGAAGGTGTTCTCCATCTTTAAAAGGCACATGGGTACAAAGAAATCTACACATATATGAACACACACAAAGGAAATAAAACATCAAAATACATTAACATTCAGTCTCTTGTGATTGAGATAAATCAATAAGTGCTGTATTTTTATGTAGCTGCTGATGCTTTGTTTAAGAAAACTACTTCATGGTAAACACACTCATCTAATATGGAGTATATACTTTTGTTTCAAATAATGGAGCAGTGGCATTATGTTTCATAGCATTTAGTAGATAATAATGTTGAATTTCAGTGTCTCCTGAGGAGTTATTTGTATGCAACTCAAATACAATTACATAGCAAAATCCCTGGAGTTTTCTTTGATACAGAGACAAGAAGGGTATCTACACATTCCTAATACAGATTATAAGCAATATACACAGTATGAACATGGCCCCATGAAAGGATTGAAGCTCAAATTAACCCATTGACTCAATCATTTTAGATTGCCATTAAGGGATAATATAAATTGACCCACATGATTATTAAACTTGAATGTAAAGAGTTTTATATTGTTGCTCATGATTTATTGGGTTTTTTTTTTTGGGGGGGAACAATATGAGTCCTCTTTCAAATGAACATCAATCACACCAGTTTGACGCTGAAAGATATGTTTTACTATCATAATTCTTTTTGTTTGTTTGTTTGTTTTGTTTTTGAGACAATGTTTCACTGTGTAGATCTAGCTGTCCCAGAGTGTCTTATTTATCTACAATGAATATATATTTTTGAATGAATAAAATACTGAGATAGTCCAAATTTACAAGAAATGGATATCAGGTTATAGGTAAGTTAAGGACCATTGGTCAGTCAAAACCATACAATCAAGTCCTCACACTCAGAAAGCTGAATGGAAGCAATAATAAGTCTGTGAGAGAGGACGAGTACAAAGGAAATGAGAACAAGGGGAACATAAACAAATAGTTTCTTCTTCAAATAAACCTGAAATACATATAATAGCAATAATTAAAGAAGTGGTCATTAAGCTGAGAGGAAGTTAATGGAACATAGGAGAAATTGGAAGGGAAAGAGTGTGAGGATAGAAATGATGTAAAAACTCATGCATGAAATTATCAAAAAATAGTAAAATATATCTTAAAAAGGAATTTTAAAATAATGGAAAAAAATAAAGAAAAAGAGCCAAAAATACAGTATATGGAATATATTTTTTGAAACAAAAGTTTATAGAATAAGATAACAAAGATGTAAAAATGAGTAGGCTAGTGAAAGAAAATGCAAACGAAAGCTTCATTTAATGTAAAAATTAAGAATTTGATTAAACAATTATAAAAATAAAATGAGCATATAATATATAAAAAGACAAATAAGAAATATTTAAAATGAACACACTTGTTGCCAGAGGAAAAAAAGGTCAGAATTTCTTCAGAGTAACAGGGTGGACTTACTGTGGTTGTAGATCAATCTTCTGTTGCATTTGATGACAAAATACAAATGAATGCCTGCACTGGACCTAGGAAAAGATAACATATTCAATTAGATACCTAACTAAATATGTTTATGAGATTAGGCAAAGATAAACAGGAGGAAAGAGTACAAAAGTTGTCGAGAGGAATGAAAGACTCAAAAATCCACCTACAGTTGCTGTTGTATCCCAAGTTGCACAAAAAATAGTAAGTTGTGCAAAGCAGGTAAATTATGAGCAAAAGGTGCAAAAGATAAGAGTTATTTGAACAGAATTTTCTCAGCTTTAACTTATTCATCAAAAGACTCTTCTCCTGTAAGGAAGATCTTTCATGGGAGAGTTTTATCTCCTGTTTTCAGTCAGGAAAAGAAAGATTAGAATGTCTTTCTTGCATTTGTTGTTTTTCATGTGCTTTTTACCCCTAATAATCCTTATGTCAAAGTATCCTATTTCAGGGCATTGTATTCCACCACTCTGCAAGACTCCTTTTTCAAAATGACTAATCCATGTGACTGGCAGTGGGAAGAAAGGGAAATCTGGCTCTGGAGTACAAATCTTGTATTTTCTTCTTGATGTAGTCATTGGAGAGCCAGAATTAATGTACTTCAACTCTCAATTTCATTCATCTCATATTTATACTGGTGGGTTAGTGTAGGGACACATGGGAGACCCTTTGAAGTCTACATGTCCCTGAGGGCCACCTGCTTGCTACAGGATGAGGTAACTGCATCATGTATCATACTTTGACAGCCTCTTAGTCACACCAGAGACTGGCTGACAAGGCTAACACAGAATGACATACAAATAAGATGCCAGGATCCAGTTGGCCTTGCTTTTCTCATTTCCAGAATACTGTGTTCTCACAAATTTAAAAGTTCTTCAATTTATAAATTCTACCCCTGAAGCAGAGTGAATCAAAACACTCATGGCATTTGAATCTCTCTCCCTTGGGAGTGATTTATTGTTTGAGTTTTCATTGTGCTTCTATTGGAGGAAATAGACTGCTGTGTAAACATTTCCACACTGTGAAAATGTGCTCTGGGCAGCATGAGCATGTGCCAAGAAGTTCTAATCTTGTTTGAAAATTATGACTGCTCCATTAAGGATCCCTGAATTTTTGAATAGTCAATGTAACCATGTGATTAATTTGTGCCTCCTCAATTCTAGATGACTGCTTTCCAAATGCTCTTTGATTTCAGTACATTTAAAAAATAATTAAATTGCAATTTACTGGTTTTTAAGAGTGTTTGCACTCTTAAATGGATGTTCATAAATGTTTCAGGTAAGGCTCTTTTATAAGGATCCCCCACCCCCTTAAGTTGTGTCTTCCTCCCCTCCAGTCCCTTTAATTCAATATTTAACCGGTATAGCAATTCTCATAAATAAACATGTGAACTGACTGAAAGGAGTGATTAAATGGAATTGAGAAGTTAGTGTTTTAGTCCTCATTTCCTAGAAATTCTCTTAAACATTTTCAATTAAAAAACGACAGGAGCAACTCTAAAAGGAGGAGGACCTATGAATCGGTTAAAGGTCAAGGTCTCTGAGAGGGGTGTTCCCTGTGGTGAGGGTGGAAAATAAGAAGAAATGGAGGATTGAGTTTCAGTAGTCAGGTTTGTTTGTCTGTGTGAAAAGACCTTTCTATCTGGTTAAGTGAAGATTAATGAATGAAGAATCACAGTGTTCTTACTTAATCAGCTTAATCACCTTGAAAATTTGAGGTAGTTATTCTGCCCACCAGGCATGAAAGGGCCTAACTGATGTTTGCCAAGTTGTTTCCACACGTTGATAATCAAGTTGTATGTGCTGCGTGGTACTGGCATTGCTTCAAATTTACTTTTTCTCTCGGCACTGTGGCTAATGTTTGGGAGAGGAAAATAAAATAAGCTGGAGAGAGGTCTTGACTTTTAAAATATGTTCAAAAGTTTTCCAAAGTCTGACACAGAGAGAATACAGTCCTGTGTCACAAGATCTGGGTTCTAATTTAACTGAGTAGACATTCAGTATGAGGTAATGCTTCTTGGGATAGAATGTTTTCAGTGCAGCAGCAGAAACAGCAACCTCACCCACATCACAACCACAGTGGCTGCTGATGAGAGGCAGGACTCCCCTATCTTTGCTGCTACCACATTGTTGTCCTTTAATGCTTACATTGTTTCTATGAATCAAACACAACGGTAGCATGACTTTAGCCATAGAAAAGAACTGTGCAGAATTTAGCTTTACCAGGTTTGGAAGTGTGGAACCATGTAGAATGCAGACCCAGGATCATCTCTACCAAAGACTAGAATAGTCAACAAGGGCATGTATTCTTTCCTTGTTATTTCTAAAACTATCTTTAAAGCTTAAATGTACAACTACTCTCTTCATGGTAAAGATAGTAACATATCCCCAGAGGCATTTGGACATGATCCCTATAGATCCCAAAAGCTTCCACACTCTGTGGGAGAAATTCTTCAAGCAAATACATTTTTGTACTCTACCTACATTTCCTAATTGCTTTTGTTTAATGTTGTTTCTTTTCAGACTCTATTTTTTTCTTTTATTAAAGCCATTGTAAAAATAGATTTGAGAATGTTTATCTTGAGGATAAGAAGAAAATGGACTGGCAAGATGGTTCAATGGATAAAGACACTTGCCACCAACCACAGCAACCTGAATTCCATACCTAGTACCACTGTGATAGGAGAAAACTGACTACCGCAAGTTGTCCTGTGGCCTCCATATGTAGGACATGGTATATTCATGCACATACCCATACCCAACACATAAACACCCAGTAAATATAATGAAATAGTATTTATATATAAACATGTGAAAGAAAATTATTCACAGCTAAATTTGTCTATAATTGCATTTAGTGTACGTTTTCAAATATAATCTTAGAGAATTTAGATAGATCTAGAAATGAATGAAAAGTGAAATGTTTTCAACATAAATATAGGAAATGGTAGATTTAGACACTGTAATAAGCACACATTATTCAAAAGAGTATTTATTTTTCTGGCAGATATCATGTCAGATGGCTTTGATTTCAGCACTTAGGAAGCAGAGGCAGGCAGATCTCTCTGAGTACAAGGCCTGTCTGGTCTACATAATGAGTTCTAGGCTAGCCAGGACTACATAGTAATATTTTGTCTCAAACAAATAAATATTAAAATAATAACATTCATTTGACCCTAAAATTTCAAATTATAACCATTTAACCTGCAATTATCTTGTAATAGTTATTGCATAAATACAAATTATGTTGACTTATAGATGAATAGATGGACAGATGGATGGATAGTTAGATGGTGTATGGACAGAGGTAAAAGCTAGAATTATCTATTTCTGCAAAATTTTATTTGGTTTTATTTAAATCAGATAAAGTTTACTTGAAGAGATAAAAGTGTGTCTGTGACTGTGACTGTATGTCTGTTTCTCTCTCTCTATTTTTGTGTGTGCCTGTGTGTATATGTGTATGTGTCTGTGTGTCTATGTGTGTGTTTGTGTGTGTGTGTGTGTGTGTGTGTGTGTGTGTGTGTTTCTGGACTTCTTTCAGTAAATACTATTAAGAGCAAGTGTCTCATTTTCTATAGACGTATTTAACTCTTTTGAATTTCAAGCCAGAATTAGCAATTGTACAATTTAAAGTATCGGGTTCAAGGTTGCCTACAAGGATCTATTATTGTGCAGGCCAAGAAACTGGCACTATATAAATACCATTTGTAATTTTTAAGTCCCTGTGGTAACTGTAATTGAGTTATGCTACTTTTTTGTAGGACTATTTAAATTTCTTTTCACTATTAACACAATCAAATTCTGGACTTCATCTGTATGTCTACCAGGGTTACCATAACAAAATGTCACAGACCTAATGTCCTAGAGTGCAGATAATATTTCTCTACTCTTGGAGGCTAGAAATCTGTTTTCAAGGTATGGTAATGATTTGCTTCTGTTAAGTGTTCTCTTCTAATTTCATTAAAGGATCATTTCCATTTCACTGAAAGGGATATCAATGGTGTAGGTTTAAGGCTCTGCTTATGTATCAACCACACCAGCCATTTGTTATTCCTTTGTGGGCTCTATCTCCAAACACAACACATTAGAGAAAACATACTCCATGTTCCATACAGATATGTGAACCGTTATCTCTTAGTTAAAAGTGTTGGAAATCACTGACTTGTGGGATATGCACTCAGGAAAATATACTACAAAGGGAAGAACATTCTTCCAAAACTAGTACAAAAGTAATGTATTCCAAAGGAATGATAAACCATAAAGATGGAAGAATGATTTGATTTCTTTCTCTTAGATATTTCATATAGAGAACAATGTCAGACTTCAGGTCTAGAGATCTTAACCCACTGGAACATCAACAGGGGAAGTTTTGACACACCCTAACTTAGGGATTAGTTTCTAATGTAGAAGCTTTCTTGTAAAGGAGGAAGTAAGAGCCTAATTAAAACAATAGGACAAAAAGCAGATGAGTTGTAGGCTAAAGGAAGAGCAAGTATGACATCATAGAGTCTCTGCTAGATTCTTAGCATACTGCTTAGTGCTTGGTGTAACTATTGTATCTCTTTGAGGTTCTTTTCTTGCTACAAATGATGACAACTGTGCTTAGGTGATCAGCTAAGTAATCAATAGAGTGAGCTTCCCTCTTTTCTAGTCTCATGATTTCTTAACTCCACAAAACATGCTTTTATGTGAAATGAAGGCAGAAACACATAAGCTACCATAGAAATATTTTCTCCTATCGTTGCCCCCCAATAAAAATAATAAACATAACAAATAAGACTCAACCAGCTTTCTGCTGGAGGTCCTCTGAAATTCAACGCAAAATTTAGGGGTTAAAAGAAAACAAAGCAGGAAAGGAAAACCATGTCACATATGAGCAGGCTTTTTATGTAAAAGAAAAAAGTACAAAGAAAATAGAAAAACAAGCTAAATAAAAAAGGACATTGATAAGAAGGCTTCCTTCTGGTACTAAAGGAACATTTACAAGTGTTCTTTCAAGTCATCTGTGTGAAATCACCTGATTTTTTAAGTCCTATTGAATAGCAGATACAAGCAAGCATTTACTTTCTCTTCTGAAAATAACGAGTGTCAATGATGCGTATTAAGACTGTAATATACTGTCATCCCAGTAGAAGCAACGAGATTCTTGGAATTGTGACCTATGGACAATAAAAGATACCAGTAGTACAGGACAGGTATAGAGTTTTATGTCAATGTTATGTCTCAAGCTAGTGCTTTAAGAAAGTCAAGTCTACATTTCTGAATTCTAAATCTTGAGTTAACCCACATTATACTCAACGCACTCACTAAAGAAAAACTGATGTGAATACCTATTATTATTCTTTCCAAATATGACAAAATATACTATTCAAAAGGCTGTCTTTACAGTGAACCCATCACTGTCATCTTAGCACTAAGCAACAGAATGTTACACTTCCGTGAAATTCTTCAGCAAATGCCTGGACTTATTTGTGCTGTTTTCGCAAGGAGTTGATCCTGATTATATCTACAATAGATGCTTGTTATAAACAATTTACATAAAGCATTTTCTTGTCTTGTAGTGATGACAGCCATTTGGGTGCCCTCTGTCTTGATGAAGCTGTTTTTAATATCTGAGCATACTTTCTCTCAGATATTTTTCATACACCAACAGACATGTGATTTAATGAGTGTATGGTCTAATGAAAGTTGAATCAACAACATATAGGGTTCTGATTTTTCTTCCATTTCTTTACTATAATGCTGTATTTACCTTTGCCTTGTTGTCAATACAAATCTTAAAAAGTCCATTATGGGAATAGGAAAGATTGTAAATTCAAGTTATGTTTTTAAGTCTTTCAAATATCTAATGTACGATTCTGAGTTGGATATAATCAGGGATCTCAGAAGGGAGATATACCCAGTACAAAAGCTTTGAGGATAGGTTTTCTTATAACAGAACAAGGAATATGCACTGTCCTCCTGAGAGATATTATCAGATATAGAGTAATATCAGAAAAACTTAATACTCTTAAAAGTTATCCATGTATATTTGGTGTAACAAGCAATGGGTTTTGTAACAACTTTATTGAAATGTATCATGTAGTTTTCCCATATTAACTCTCCATTACCCTCTCCTTTCCACTCTTCTACTGCAAATTCCCACTTTTTCTCAAAGTTAGCAGACCTGCTTTGATTTTCATCTTATGTGTATGTTTGAGTGTATATGTGTATCTGTGTGTATGTGTATGTATCTGTGTTTGTGTCTGTGTGTGTCTCTACACAACCTAGGTTCCAAAATGAGACAAATGTGTCATAGTTGTTTTACTAGTTCCACCTCATTTTCACTATATATGCTTATTGCTAAACCTACACAGTAGAAAGATTCTTCTTGCTTCACTCCGGTGTGTACTATGTGCTTACTCTCCTCCATCAAAGTGAGAACTCTTCCTGCTGCTATTAGCCTCCAAGCTCTGATTTACCTAATGTAGATAATTCAGTAAAATCTGCAGCAGGAGCCTTGTGCAGATTGTTTGCACAATTGTAAAATTTCAAGTACAGTGATTTGAGATGGACTATTGCTATTAAGTCAAATAGTTATGTTATAGAATTAAAGCCACTTGAAGCATGCATGTTGGTATTTTCATTGTTATTGCTAATGAAGGGATTGATGTGTTCTTGTGAAAACACTAAAACTACTGAAGTTCATCTGATGATAATCGAGGAAGGGGGGAAGGCATGAACATCTTTGAATTGGAATATCTTATTCTCAGGTAGAAGCTAAGAGGAAAGCTACCAACTAAACACCAAGAAACCAGATAATCCAATCAAAAAATGGGGAACAGAACTAAACTGAGAATTCACAAAGGAGGAATCTCTAGTGGTCATGAGACACTTGAAGAAATGCTCAACATCCTTAATCATTACACAAATGCAACTGAAGACAACACTGAGATTCTATCTCAGACCTGTCAGAAAGGATAAAATCAAAAACTCAAATGACAGCACATGTTGGCCAGGCTATGGAGAAAGGGGAACACTCCTCCATCGCTGATGGAAGTGTAAACTTGTACAATCACTATGGAAATCAGTCTGGTGATATTTTAGAAAACTTGGAATGGCTCTACCTAGGGATCCAGCCATACTACTTCTGGGTATCCACTGCAACAACAACTCCTCACCAATCCAAAGGACACCTCCACATCTATTTTTATAGCAGCTTTATTTGTAATAGCTAGAAACTGGAAACAACCCAAAGGTCCCTCAACCAAAGAATGTATTAAAAAAAATCCTGTCATTCATTTACATAATGGAATATTACTCAGCTATCAGAAACAAGGAAATCATGCAATTTACAGCCAAATGGATGGAACTTGAAAAGCTCATCCTGAGTGAGCTAAACCAGACTCAGAAAGATGCACATGGCATCTATTCACTTATAATTGGATTTTATCCACGTGGTACAGGATAACTATCTTACAACGAACACACCAAAAGGAACAGAAACATAGATTTTGTTATCTGTTACTGGGACACTTTGCCCTAATAGAGTTACCATATAGGCCCCCAGTGCAAGAGGAAGCTCTTAATACTCATATAACTGTTGAATTGAGGGGGGCTGATATGTGGGGGCAACCCACTCCAGAGGAGTAGAATAGGTGGGAGAGGAGTGGAGAGAGGGGACTGTGATGGAAATGTAACTTGAAGTAATTAATAAACAAAAATAAATAAAATATAAAAAGAGGAAAGCTACTTAGTTCATATCATCAGTGATTTTGAGTGGTCCTAACCTCTAAAAATAACTCCCACACCAACCTCCAAAATAGCCATATTTCCTACTGATATTCCTAAGAAAAAATAATTGGAAAATGGGTAGGTAAAATATTAATGATATGTAACCTAAACATTAATGAAAAGGAATGAAATTGATTTTAAACACAAATCATCTGAAAATGAGGTTATCTTGTTTTTTCTAACATTGTGTTCTGGATATATCTTCACAAATGTAGATTACACTCTAGTTGCTAACAGCAGAATTTTTATCCCCAGGTTCAAAAAAAAAAAACATGATTGTAATATTTATATCTGAAACCCGAGGGGAAAAAGATTCCCTCTATCCTTACTGGATATTTGTTTATTACAATTTATAGTTATCATTTGACCCATTATAACAAATGGTACAAACTAAATATTTATAAGAAATGACTCATAAAAACAAGATTTTGCAATTCAATGTATAATTGGTTACAAATAAAGACTGTAACTGAATAAACTTTTATTTCTTCTTATTAAAACACAGAAAATGTTGTAATGATATCTAGCAAAGTTGTTTTCTTTTTTCACCCAGTTTACCTGAATCCTTTGATGTTGTCAATAAAGTATAGCTAAGGGATTAACCAGAACAGCTGAAGAACATTTAATTTATATTTATTATTTTGCCTTAGGCCATTTTCAAGTTGATTTCTCTGTGTTCAAAACTTTCTTTGTTCCATTAATAGCAAAACAATAAGTTTCATTTTCCTCCTTTAGTTTAAGCTTGCTGAAGTGAATTTTTAGTAATGATCTATAAATATAAGACACATTGTTCAATATTAAAGTTCAAATCATTACAGTTCTTTGTGTTCAGCCAGTTTGTCTTGGGGACCAATGTATTTCCTTGAGTTATTCCTTCTAACACTAGGGTCATTCCATTATTTCATTCAAAGGCCCTCTTCTGGATTGGCTCATGCCGAGTGAAATAGTTGATTTCTATCTTTCTCTGACTTGAGTCCTTAACTATATACCCACTTCAACTTCCTCATTGCCATATCCTGCTTTTGCCAATTTCTTCACTTTTCATGTCCCCTGAATTCTCTTTTCAAGCTATAGTTCTCATCTTGTCTCCTCTGTGAAACTTGTCTGCTCAAAATAGACAAGTTTTTTGCTATGGGGTATGTTGTATTTCATGATGATTTTCTCATCTCTCACCTCAACTTACTGGCTAACTCATAAACAGATGAAGAGAACTTGGTTTGACGATGACGACAGTTTTACTACTAGGAACATATTAGGCATCTATTAACAATTTGAAAATTATTTATTTTAGGTATTTTCATGATGGAAATAAATAAAATTTTAGGTTAAATGTCATGACAAAACTCTAGGTGTAAAAGACGAGCGAGATTATAAATAGTTGATAAATACTTCAAACAACTGCATGAAGCCCTGCTGTTACCGCCATGACGTCTGGGCTGCTTCTGTCCTCTGGATCTGCAGTCTGCCTTGTGCTTACTTCGTTGTGCTTCATGCAGCAGGTCCAAGAAGCAATGGGCTTATCTGCATTGCATTTTGCTGCTTCTGTTACTGTGATTTTGAATAGGGTTTACATCTACTGGATAGAAGTTCTGAAGCTGAAACAGTGTTTCACATGTTAAGCAACAATAAATATATGGGAAAATATAGAGAAATGATGGAGGAAAGATTTTTTTTTTATTAAACTGCTGTATTCACATTATTTTCTCTAATATTTGATGTTAAGTCACTAAGAAAACTGTTTCCTAAAAATATATTTTGAGACACAGTGCAAAATGGCAATACATTTATACATTTATAGACTATGTGAAACTTTGAGTTGACCTTTGCAGGCAACTTTTGTGTTGTAGAAAATTTTATTCTGTATTTTTTTTTTTAATTTGGAAACAGGGGCAGCAGATATCCTCCAGAGCAGACCACTGCTGAATACTGTTCATACCCAAGTATCTTTTCCTGCTCTCTCTTCTCTATTGCCTTACTGATTAATCAGTGTTTCTCTTTTTTAACTTCTCCTTTGTGTTTTACCTTTCTCTTTATACTCTCACCATAAGTCTCCTTGATTTCACCACCAGTTTGGACCTAAAGATCACACCGTGAGGATTTTCTTTTCTTTCCTTTTCTTTTCTTTTTTTAACTTTATTTATTCAACTTACATCTCTATCACAGCCCCCTCCCTTCTCCCTCCTAGTCCCACACTCTTCCCCGACTCCCTCCTATCCTTCTCCTCTGGTAAGGGGGTCTCCATGTATCAACCCCCTCAGTTCATCAGTCACATGAAGGCTAAGAGCTTTCTCTTGCTCTGGAGCCCGACATAGCCGCCCAGCTATGGTAAGGTGTCCTACTAAGAGACAAGGAGTCTATGACAGTGACTGCCCCTCCCCCTGTACTTGCTAAGGGATCTGTATGAGGACCTAGCCTCCTTTGGTTCATTCTGATGATCTTCATGTATTGTTCTTGTCCCCTCTGGGTCTCTGTAGTCCTTCTCCCTCTCTTATACAGGACTACCAGAGCTCCACCTAATGTTTGGCTGTGTGTCTCAGTGTCTGGTTGATCCACTTCTGGGTAGAGTTTCTCATAGGATAGTTAGCTACGTTCCTGTTCTTTTGGGTCTGTGGGTTGTAAGATAGTTATCCTGTACTATACAGCCAAAATGCAGTTATAATTGAATATGTGCAATTTCTAATTGAAGAAAACTACCAACTATTTCTATTCTCTTACGTGAGTTTCTTAACCTATTCTTGACTGGTACCAAATCATCTCTGAATCCAATGCATAGTGCTTAACATTGTTTAAGAGTCTACTCCTCAAAACTTGACATTTCATTTTTAAGTATTACTACGAACAATACCTTTAAGAAGCGTTACCCTTAATTTTGTATCAATATACAAAGATCAATACCAATGTAGCCCAATACAATCTTAATTTTACATTAATATACAAAGGTCAATACCATTGTGGCCAAATATAATCTTAATTTTGTATCAATATACAAAGATCAATACCGATGTAGCCCTATACAATCTTAATTTTGCATTAATATACAATGATCAATACCAATTTAGCCAAATATATTATTAATTTTGTATCATTATACAAAGGTATAAAGCTATATTCAATAATCTGTCCTATTTTTTCTTGATCTTTCCTATACTATGTCTATGTCCCATTTTTCTCAAGTCTGTTCACTCCTATATAGGAGAGAAAGGAGGATACAGAAAAGAAAAAGAGAGAAGTCCCTGGGTCTAACCTCCAAAACTCATTTAACAAGACCATTTAACAGCTTGTAGTCTTTTCCCCTAAATAACAAAAATTTCTATTATCTATCAAATAACCAAAGTGTGGGGAACACCCTCCCCACCTTCTGGGGATGGGACGTTGTTCTCTTAAAATGACTTCCTGCTGATTTGGGACGTAGTAAACCTGTTTGGGGCCCAAATAAGAATGGAAAAATGGTTAAAAATGTTAATAGAATCATTTTATGTTCAGTCCTTTTGTGCTCAGCTATTTAGATGTCCTAAGAAGTTCATAGACAGAAGCTGATCTTCAGAGCTTTACTGAAGATCTGGCTGGAGTAGTCTGTGGAGCTGAACGATCTTAGTGATTTTGAGTTGTTGTGGTTGTAGACTTTTGAGGAAACTGCTATTGAAGAAGTCTGCAAGGCTGGATCATCTGGGCCACTCGTCTTCTTTGGTGTCTGATCTGTTTCTGCTGAGGTTTCCGTTGTCCAGTTGTCCCTGGATTCCTTGAATGGATGCTTTAAATCTCCTGGAAAGATAAGAACAGAACCCTGCCCTAATCCTAACTCTGGGACAATTACCTTTTTTTTTTTGGGGGGGGGTCAGGTAATATTTTTCCTGGAGCAAGTTTGGTTTTTTTGACAATATATAAAGTATTACCTTTCAATCCAGATTAAAGAAGAAATTATTTTGACATTTTGGAGCTAAACAAACCTTTAGTGTATATATTTTGAGATCTCAAAGGACAATTTGTTTGAATTGGAGCCTGTCTTTTGTAAGTAGTTTTTAAACTTAAATCTTTCCAAATCCTATGTGCCTGTCTCTGCATTCTAAGTTTTGGGATCAAAGATATGTGGTTCCCAACTGATGGGATTAAAGATGTGCTCCTCCACCCCTGGATCAAAGTTTTTCTAAGTTTTGACCTCTCGCTACCAACTGACATAAACTGTTTAGGATAATTAAGAAACGGAAACTAATAGTCATGAAAACGTGTCATTTTGTTAGTTACTATGACAGTCTATCACAGTTATTTTCTAAGCTACTCAGAAATCAAGTTTCTAAGAGACAAGCAATATTTGCTTATCTAAATATAAGAGATAGATAGGGCATCTTCAAAAACCTCAAGAGATCTGCAGAATATGGCATTCAAAGATGTTTTCTTTTTTTTTTTAAATACTTTATTTTTTTTTTCTTCAAGTTACATCTCAGTAACAAACCCCTCCCTATTCCCCCTTCCTATCCCGCCCTTCCACCCTCTTCCCTCCAGAAGTTTCCCCTTTCAGTCTAACAGCTGGTTCCTTCTCTTATAACAGTAAGTATTATACAAAACAATAGATATATATATGCCACATTTATGAGAGTAAATTGGCCCAGTATACCTTCCCAATGTTCAGTTTATACCTATTTGGCCCCTGACTTTAACATTCTACTATCTACCCAACTCCATGAGTTTAAAGGTCTATATGTGACTCAACATTCATACTATCTTTCAACACACTTTTAAGAGTATCTTCTTAGATCTATAACACCCTCTTGATTCCTAAACAGTTCAAAATTTAACTATAAGATTCTATCTGTCTATTCTTCAACCACCTCAGAGACCTGAGAGGGATAAATATATTTGCTTATATAGGAAGTGCAGAGCCTGCAGCTTCCAAAACTAAGAAAGAACATACCAATAACTGCCTGGACAGTTCCCATTTTCTCTCCATACATTCCAGCATCAATCTTCAGGCTTTGAGTCCTGTTTCTCTGACAGACATTTGTTGTAGAGCAGGGATTATGAAGGACTTACCTACTCTGTCTTGGCAGAGTTAGGCTGTCGACTTCCCTGCTACCAAGTTTTGTCCTTTATGGACAGCAGTCTGTCTGCAGTTGGTGCAAGGGGTTTTTTCATGCCAAGAGAAAGGCTTGCCACTAATTCAACCATCTTACAGTGGAGGTTCTTCGATGCTTATCTTCTACTTGGAGTAGAATAGGGGGTGCTGTCAGGTGCTGATATGTCTCGATATCAAAAAAAAAATCTTGATTTAAGATAACATCTTTGAATGCCATATTCTGCAGATCTCTAGGGGTTTTTGAAGATGCCCTATCCATCTCTTGTACTTAGATAAGCAAATGTTGCTTGTCTCTTAGCAACTTGATTACTGGGTAGTTTAGAGAATATCTGTTAGCTATCAAAGATGTTTTCTTAACTTAAGATTTTTTGATATCGAGACATGTCAGCTCCTGACAGCACCCCCTATTCTACTCCAAGTAGAAGATGAGCATCGAAGAATCTCCAGTGGGAGATGATTGAATTGGTGGTAAGCCGTTCTCTTGGCAAGAAAAACCCCTTGCTTCAACTGTAGACAGACTTCTGTCCAAAAAGGACAAAACTTGGAAGCAGATAAGTCGACGCCTAGCTCTGCCAAGACAGGGTAGGTAAGTCCTTCATAATTCCTGCTCTACAATCAATATCTGTCAGAGAAATGGGGCCAAATTGCTGAAGATTGATGCTGTAATGTATGGAGAGGAAATGGGAACTGTCCAGGCAGCCACTGGTATGTCATCTCTTAGTTTTGGAAGCTGCGGGTCCTGCACTTCCTATATAATCAGGTATATTTATCCCTCTCAGGTCTCTGAGGTGGTTGAAGAATAGATAGCTATAGTCTCATAGTTAAATTTTGAGTTGTTTAGGAATCAAGAGGGTGTTCTGGATCTAAGAAGATAATTTTAAAATTATGAGGCAAGTTAGTATGAAAGCTGAGTTAGATATAGAACGTTAAACACATGGAGATGGTTAGATAGTAGAATGTTAAAGTCAGGTGCCAAATACATATGGACTGGACATTGGGAATGTATGCTAAGCCATATAACTCTTATAATCGTGGCCTATTTATTTCTGTTGTTTTGTATTGTATTTATAGTTATAAGAAAAAGAACCATTTTTTGGACTGAAAGGGAGAGCTGTTGGGAGGAAAAAAGAAATACCTTAAACTAAAAAAAAAAAAAAAAAAAAAAAA
>CAJQZJ010033999.1:1235478-1361342 GCA_907164525.1 Lophiomys imhausi
AAAAAAAAAATCTTGATTTAAGATAACATCTTTGAATGCCATATTCTGCAGATCTCTAGGGGTTTTTGAAGATGCCCTATCCATCTCTTGTACTTAGATAAGCAAATGTTGCTTGTCTCTTAGCAACTTGATTACTGGGTAGTTTAGAGAATATCTGTTAGCTATCAAAGATGTTTTCTTAACTTAAGATTTTTTGATATCGAGACATGTCAGCTCCTGACAGCACCCCCTATTCTACTCCAAGTAGAAGATGAGCATCGAAGAATCTCCAGTGGGAGATGATTGAATTGGGGGTAAGCCGTTCTCTTGGCAAGAAAAACCCCTTGCTTCAACTGTAGACAGACTTCTGTCCAAAAAGGACAAAACTTGGAAGCAGATAAGTCGACGCCTAGCTCTGCCAAGACAGGGTAGGTAAGTCCTTCATAATTCCTGCTCTACAATCAATATCTGTCAGAGAAATGGGGCCAAATTGCTGAAGATTGATGCTGTAATGTATGGAGAGGAAATGGGAACTGTCCAGGCAGCCACTGGTATGTCATCTCTTAGTTTTGGAAGCTGCGGGTCCTGCACTTCCTATATAATCAGGTATATTTATCCCTCTCAGGTCTCTGAGGTGGTTGAAGAATAGATAGCTATAGTCTCATAGTTAAATTTTGAGTTGTTTAGGAATCAAGAGGGTGTTCTGGATCTAAGAAGATAATTTTAAAATTATGAGGCAAGTTAGTATGAAAGCTGAGTTAGATATAGAACGTTAAACACATGGAGATGGTTAGATAGTAGAATGTTAAAGTCAGGTGCCAAATACATATGGACTGGACATTGGGAATGTATGCTAAGCCATATAACTCTTATAATCGTGGCCTATTTATTTCTGTTGTTTTGTATTGTATTTATAGTTATAAGAAAAAGAACCATTTTTTGGACTGAAAGGGAGAGCTGTTGGGAGGAAAAAAGAAATACCTTAAACTAAAAAAAAAAAAAAAAAAAAAAAAGAAGGGAAGAGGATGGGGGGGTTGAGGGGGAGGAGGGTGGAAGGGTGGGACTGGAGGGGGGAGTAGGGAGGGGATTGTGATTGAGATGTAACTTGAAGAAATAAAAAATAAATTATTAAAAAAAAGAAAAAAAAAGAGTCTACTCCTCATATAACTAATAATTTATAATTAACATATGATTGTAATTTTAGTATATAAGAGCAGGGTGTATTCATCTATACTACCTAGCATTTAAATCCTTCTCTCTTTATGAAAAACCAATTTTTTGGTTTTGTTTTCCTTTTTCAGTGCTAGAGATCAAATCCAGTATCTTGAGCATGTTAAGCAAATATTCTACTACTGATCAAGAGTCACCAACACTTAACTTCTTGTCATTGTGGATCTCAAGTTGGCCTAAATATCATGGCTGATATTGGCCTTGATCTGATTCTCCTCCTACCTTCATCTCCTTTATAGAGCAGAAGTGTACACAACTAACCATTGCTAGAAAGGGGGAATTTAAAGAAATTACTTAGTGAAGATTGTGAGTATTTCTTTAACTAATTAATATTCTCCAAAGAATGACAGTCACATGAAATAAATATGTCTTTGACTGTGCAGACATGTACTGTATCTTATTCTGTTCTCACCTGAAGAGGCATTATGGTAGCTGGGTATCACACAGGATGCCTGACAGTATGTTGTTGATAGAGACATCAACAGGCTTAAAATCTGTGTACACAGCAGTACATTGATTATATTGAGTTTATGACTGCATTCATCAATGATGACAATCTATCTTAAAAAAACATTCTTTTAATTGTCTGCGTTCATTCATTATATTTTTATAATGTAAACAGGACCCATATGTCAAGTATTTTGTTCATTCTGGAGACAAAAATTCATTCTGAGAGCTGTGCTTAGATGGACCCAAAAGTAATATATAGTGGACCCAAAATAATACATAAAGTACTTCTTTCCATGTTGGTTAACAATAACTACTTGATTGAGTTATATATTTGTAAAAAGCACACTGTAACATGCAAATCCATTTTTTTTCATTACTGATTCAGAGCAAAGAAAGCCAACAGGGTAGCAAACACTAACATTTTGCCTCTAAGTGCTCAAGGACATAAAATAAATGAGCCATGGCTATTGATTGTCTTTGGCCTACATTATCTGCACAGGAACTATTAAGGAGGCTTTTCCATCTTCCTTTCATGCCTCATTTTCTCATACTATCTAATGAAGAGCTTTGCTTAAACTATAATGTGCTAGTCTCCTGAAAGTACATTTTTATGGCACTAAAAAGCAATAGTTGCGTATCAAGAATGGTTTTCACTGCTGTGTTTATTGGCTTGTCCTACTGTATGAAATTATAAGCCATTTCTAGAGCTGGGTGCTATTATCTACTATTTTAATTAATTTCTGACTTTAAAGTTTATTTTGCCAAGGGAACATACTGAGTAACAGTACACCATTCAGTATTTGCTGTGAGGGCCCAAGTCACAAATATGTATGAAGCCTATCTTCATTTGAGACATACTTAGTATAGGCTCCCTCACAGATATTTGTAACTGAAAGTTGGATGGAGAACCTGAAATATCTACCATCAATATCTCTACTGGAAAGCAGCAAATCTAGTTATTGTTTGTTGGGACTGGAAAAATCACTACAAGTATTTTTGCAAGAGAACAACATAGAGGAGATGCAAATATTCTGATGTATAAGGAGAAGTGAACAGCACTTTTCCTGAATGGTCAAGCAGAGAGGGAAAACAGGCTCCTGCAGACAACATGGTGTCATCATATGTACTGAAACATCCTTGAGAAGGGGTAGGTGATGCCTAACAGAGATTCTGTCTCCTCTTCCCCTCTTCCCTTTCTCTTCTCTGTCTCCTCCCCTTCTTTTCCCTCCCCTCTCCTTCCCTCCATTCTCATTTCCTCTTCTCTTGCCCCTTCTCATTCCTTTCCTCACCTTTCCTCCCCTTCTCTTTCCACCCCTCCCCTCCCTCTTCTCTCTTGTCCTCTCTGCCTCTCTCAGTTTTAGACCTGGAAAATAAACTTGCAATTAGGATCAACTCATTTTTCCCTAATATGCAGGCTTCTCTTCCAACTAATTTCTTCCTCCCTCTCTCTATCCCCTTTTTCTTCCTTTGCTTTCCTTTTTTACACATTTCTCCTCTATAGTTAGTGCTTCCTTCTCCCTCTCCTTTTTGCTCTTTAAATTTTACCATTTAATCCAGGAAATTGTCTCACACTAATTTTTGCCACCACTTTGACTCTCAAAGTTGATCATTTATTTTATATTTCTTGACAATGAACTTTTCTTTTGTGAATTTTTATACACTCAGATGTGTAAATGTTATGAATCATAAGGCAGTGGACCTGTTATGAATATCCAAATAATACTAACAGATAGACAGGAACTAAGGATGCGTGCCAGCACAGGGTGATATCACAGAACTCTAAGAAGGATAATAAGAATGCCAATTGTCAACTGGTAAGAATATTGCTTACATATAATTGTATGGATATATGTATGAATATGAGTTTCTAAAGTTGTCCACTGAAATCCAGATTCTTCCTTTATCTCCCGTCCTTTCCTGAAATGGAATCTCTTGCTTTTAAACAGGAAACTTAACAAATCATGTTCTCATTTCACTACTTAAACTTAGATTATTTTTTTTGTTTTCAGTTGCTATGATGCTTCCTTTAACCCACTCCTATCTATAAATCTGTAGGATTAATAGAATGTTCTTTGCTCTGTTAATTTGTTGTACTGATTCACAGTTTCTTTACCCTGTTATATTTGGTGGTAGCATTGTTTACTTATACCTTGCTGTTTTTTTTGAGTGGCAAAGTCTCACTATGTAATCTCACTGGGATGACTAGAACTCACAACATAGATGAGGCTGTCCTCAGGTTCTTAAAGATCTATTAAAGCCTGCTTCCCAATTGCTGCAATTGAATCACTGTGCCACTCCTCCTGATTGAATTTTGATTAATTTTTTAGACATTATTCTCCTCTCACATGGTACATTCTAAACCCAGTTTTCCCTACCCTACTCCTCCCACTTGCCCCCATCTCTCTTCTGCCCCAGATCCACTCCTCCTTTGTTTCTCTTCAGAAAGAGCAGGCCTCCCAAGGATATCAACTGAACATAACATAATGTAATAGTTACAATAAGATGAGGCACAAATCCTCATATCAAGGTGGGTGAGGTAACCCAGGAGGAAGAAAAGGGGGTCCCAAGATCAGGTAAGAGTCAGAGACACCCCTACTTCCTCTGCCAGGACTACTACAAGAACACTGAGTTACACAATCATAACACATACACAAAGGATCTAGTTTAGTTGTTTTTTTTTTTTTTTAACAATTCTCCTTTCAGAAAGAATGTTCAGTTCCCAGGTAGAATGTCATAAGATACTTTTGTAAATTTATTTCCTGGGTACAGAGTTTTTGAAGACTACACTTTTATCCTCAGTCTTCCCATGCAACTGCTAAAATATCTCAGGCTAATCCAACTTTCATTCCTTTGAATTCAGCCTGTTTTTTTTTTTCTTTCTTTCTTACAGCTCTGTATAATTTGATTTCTGAAATATGGTCATATTTTCCATTTCTTATTCTTTCTGCTCTGTACTAAGCAGTCTTTACATTTGCTGTCATCTTATTATCTTATCTTATGATTTGGGGATTTTTTCTTTTTATTTGAAAATCATATCCTTTGTTATATCTACTATATTAGAAATTATATTACATGAAAATTGGAACAATTAAGTCTATTTTTCTTTATCAAAGTATTCTATTGTTTGTCTTTCCTCCTTTTCTTCATGTGTCTCTTTTTTTTCTTTATTCCTTCCTTTCCTTTATTCCTTCTCCTTTTTTAGTTTTTGTAATATATTCTGAGAAACTTTCTTTGCTGTAAACTTCCCACTTCAGCCTAATATATATAATATATATTTATTGTAAATATTAATAGATAATCAGACTAATATATATTTATTGTAAATATAACAACTCATGAATTCATAAGTTTAGGATTGGAACAGATTTGGATACATATTTTCTAATTCAGTGATAGTAATTATTCATAATAAGCTATTTCTATTACTATAAATTTATTCTGAAATATCTAGAAAGTTCTAGCAAAGATAGGTGGGACTTGGTATTATATCTACTAAAAAGTGTCTAATAACTTATTGCCCTATTTTTTCAGATAGTTGACTTTGCCACTAGATGCTGAAATGTCTTCATTTGTCCTTCAAACCACATCTCTTGTTTGCAACACTTTGTTGTGAGCAAAGCCTTTAATGACTGAGTCATCTGTACAGTCTGTGGGTCTGGCCTGGTAACCAGTCACATAGTTGATTGTGGAACTTTAAAAAAGTCAATAATTCTTTAATGATTTATATTTCTTGCCCATTAGATAGAATATAGAATTAATTGGAGACAAATCTCTGGGCATGTCTGTAAGTGGCTTTCCAGATCAAGTTAATTCAAGTTGCTAGTCTTCCTCTAATGTAGTAAGTAGTACTACTCCATGGATCTGGGTCTTGGGATGCATAATAAAATGGAAGCTGGGTATAAACATTCATCCTAGTTGGCTTCCTGACTGCTGATTCAATGTGACCGGAAGCCTTATGTTCTTTCCTTAAGTTGGTTTGGTCAGATTTTATCATAGAAACAAGGAAAATAACTAATAAATCTCAGTCACACAATGACCAAATGTGAATTCAGAGTCAAACATGATAAATCATCCAAAATGTTTCCTGTGGCAATGGCCTGTGTTATAGAACATAACTTTACTATGGCCTTAGCTCTAAATAAGCAATATGTATACTTTGCACTGTATGGCATCCTAGGCACCATCATAAACATTGAAAAATCCTAATTCTGACTCCTGACTATTGTTTATTTTGAATTCTACAGTTTTGGCTATGTATACAAATTTTTATGAAATTTTATGCTTTAATATGAATATAATTACTTAATATTCAGAAAACAAGATATTTTCCTACCAACATTCTTCAGCAAATATCAAAGTAGTATGTATTTGCACTTTATGTATTAAAATGTTTTATTTTAAAAGTTATTATTTTAATTGCTGACTATCTATACTATCATATCATCTACCAATAGCGATACTTTGACTTCTTCCTTTCCCATTTGCATCTCCTTGTTCTCCTTAGTTGTCTTATTGATCTAGTTAGAACTTCAAGTACTATGTTGAAGAGATATGGAGAAAATGAGTAGCCTTGCTTTGTCCCTGATTTTAGTGGAAATGCTTTAAGTTTCTTTCCATTTAATTTGATGTTGGCTGCTTGCTTGCTATATATTGCCTTTATTATGTTTAGGTATAGTCCTTGTATGCCTGACCTCACCAAGACTTTTAACATGAAGGAGCGTTTTGATTTTGTTGAATGCTTTTCAGCATCTAATGAGATGATCAGGTAGTTTTTTTTTTCTTTCAGCTTGTGTATATGGTGGATTACGGAGATGGATTTATGTATGTTGAACCACCCCTGCATCCCTGGGATGAAGCCTACTTGATCATGGTGTATGATACTTTTGATATGTTCTTGGATTCGGCTTGCAAATATTTTATTGGGTATTTTTGTGCCTATATTCATAAGGAAATTGATCTGAAATTCTCTTTGTTGCGTCTTTGTGTGGTTTTAGTATCAAGGTGACTATGGTCTCATAGAATGAGTTTGGCAGTATTCCTTCTGCTCCTTTTTGGTGGAAGAGTTTGAGGAGTATTGGTATTAGCTCTTTGAAAGTTTGATAGAATTCTATGATGAAATCTGACCCTGAGTGTTTTTTGGTTGGGAGACTTTTAATGGCTGCTTTTATTTCCTTAGGGGTTATATAGGACTGTTTAATTTGTTTACTGATCTTCATTTAACCTTGTTATGTGGAATCTATCGAGAAAATTATCCATATTCTTAGGTTTTCCAATTTTGAGGAGTACAAGTTTTTGAAGTAAGACCTAAATATTCTTTGGGATTCCTCAGTGTCTATTGTTATTCCCGCTTATCATTTCTGATTTTGCGATTTGGACATTTTCTCTCTATCTTTTAGTTAGTTTAGCTAAGGGTTTATCTAATTTGTGGATTTTCTCAAAGAACAAGCTCTTGATTTCATCATTATTTTTATTGTTCTCTTCGTTTCTAAGTTATTGACTGCAGCCCTCAGTTTTATGATTTCTTGCCATATGCAAACAAAAGGAGTGTTTGCTTCTTCTTCTTCTTTCCTTCTTTAACTTTCAGTTGTGCTGTTTAGTTGCAAGTATGAGCTGTCTGCAACTCTTTTTTAAGGGCTTAATGCTATCAACTTTCCCTTAACATTGCTTTCATTGTGCCCCATGAGTTTGGGCATGGTGTGCCTTCATTGTTATTGAATACTTCTACATTCCCTGATCCAGTGATCATTGAGTAGAGAGTTATTCGGTTTCCATGGATGTGTAGGCTTATTTTTTATTTTTGTCTGTTGTTGCTGAAGTCCAACTTTAATATTATTGGTGATCTAATAAGATACAAGATTTACAATTTTATGTATCGGTTGAGACTTGCTGTCTGATAGACTATATGGCCGATTTTGGAGACGGTTCTGTGAGGTGCTGAAAAGAAAGTATATTATTTTATGTTTAGGTGAAACATTCTGTAGATATCTGTTATGTCAATTTGGTTCATGACCTCTGTTAGTCTTATTACTTCTCTGGTTTCTGTCTCAATGACCTGTCCATTGGTGTGACTGGGGTACTGAAATCTCCCACTATTAATGTGTGGGGATCAATGTGCAGTTTAAGCTTAGAAGAGTTTCTTTTACAAATGTGGGTGCCCTTGTATTTAAGGCATAGATATTCAGCATTGAGATGTCATCTTGATGAATTTTTCCTTTGATGAGTATGTAGTGTCCTTCCCTACCTTTTTTTTTATTAATTTCAGTTGAAAATCTATTTTATTTGAAATTAAGATGGCTACTCCAGCTTGCTTCCTGGGACTGTTTGCCTGGAAAACCTTTAATGTCTATCTTTGTTAGTGAAATGCATTTCTAGTATGCAACAAAATGATGGTTCTTGTTTATGGATCCATTCTGTAAGCCTGTGTCTTTTTACTGGGGAGTTGAGTTCATTGTTGCTGAGAGATATTGGTGACCATAGGTTATTATTTTCTGTTAGTTTGATGTGGGTAGGTGGTGGTCGTGTGTATGTGTTTCTTTTCTTTTGGTTTTCCTGTAGTAGGGTTATTTCTTTCCTGTGTTTTCTTCAATGTAGTTATCTTCTCTGGATTGGAGTTTTCCTTTTAGAATCTTCTGTACAGTTGGATTTATAGATAGATATTGTTTAAATTTGATTTTGTCATGGAATATCTTGTTATCTCCATCTATGATGATTGAAAGTTTTGTTGGGTATACTAGTCTGGGCTTATATCTTTGGTCTCTTAGGACCTGCAAAACCTCTGTCTTTTAGAGTTTCTGAAGAAATCAGGTGTGATTCTAATTGGTCTGCCTTTTGTGTTATTTTGCCTTTTTCTCTTACAACTTTTAATATTCTTTCTTTGTTCTGTACATTTAGTGTTTTGACTATGTGGTGAGTTGAATTTCTTTTCTGGTCTAATATATTTGGTATTCTGTAGCACTTCAGAATGTTTATAGGCATCTCTTTCTTTAGGTTCGGGAAATTTTCTTCTATGATTTTGTTGAAAATGTTTTCTGATCCTTAGAGTCAGGAGTCTTCTTTTTCATAAATTCCTGTCATTCTTAGGTTCTGTCTCTTAATTGAGTCCTTAATTTCTTGTATTTTGGGGGGTGAGGAATTTTTTTGTTTGTTTGTTTTCTTATTTTCTTTGGCTGTTTTATTGAGTTCTTCAGTTGAATCTTCCATGCCTGAGATTCTGTCTTACATCTTTTGTATCCTATTGGTGATGTTTGCTGCCATAGTTCTTTTTCTCTTTACTAGATTTTCCACTTCCAGGATTGTCTCATCTTGTGTTTTATTTATTGCTTCCATATCCAATTTCAGGTTTGGAGTCATTTTATTCATTGTCTTCTACAGGTGATGGTCTTTGCCTGTATTTCTTTAATGGTTTTTATCCCTTTCCTTCTCCTTTTTGTGTTTTCCTGGATTTCTTTAATGGATTTCTACATTACTTTCAACTGTTAGATTGTGATTTCAGTAAATATTTTAAGGGATTTATTTTCTTCTTCTAAGGCCTCTAAAAATTTCAAAAGTATAGATTATCATCATTTTATTGTGTTTCAGTTGTGTTAGGATGGTTAGGGTTTGTTGTACAAGGATTGCTGGGTTCTGGTGGTGCCATATTGCCCCCCCCCTTTTAAATTGTATTCTTTCATTGGCCTTTAGCCATTTGTTTGTCCTTATCATTGGTTGGTTGTTCCTGGTCCACACTAGATTTGGTACCAGGTTGAACCTGGTCGCTGGAAGCCCCTGAAACCGGAGTCTAGTGGGAGTATCTCTATTGCTCAGAGAAAGATCTCTCTGAGAAGCTCTCTCTGGATGCAAAAAGCACTTGAAGGCCTGAGACCAGGGCAAGCAAAAGTGGGGCTCATAGGGAGGCCCCTCAGAGGAACTTTCTCGGGGAACACTGGAGTGCCTGGATGCCAGGAGCTGTGGCCCTGAGTCACCAGGAGCCAGGATCTGACCTTAGTATGGCAGGCAGGGCTGGGGGGGGGGGGGCAGTGGCTGTAATCCATATATCTCTGTAATTGGGGACTCTTCTCTGTCTGGGGAAACAGATACCAGTGTTTCATGGTCAGTGGTGGATCCTCTTGCTCTTTCTGCAGTTACTGAGCTTATTTGAAAACAGTGCAGACTTTTCACCATCTTGGAATTTCTGCTATAGCTAATTTTAAGGCATTTTTTTCCATGATGAGAAAACTCAACAGTATACTTTTCTCTTTAAAGAATTTTGTTTTGTTTGTTTGTTATAGTTAAAATTTCACTGGCTTCTTTCTTGTATGACAGATGAACAAGAATTCTCACCACGCTATGAAGCTCTATCATTTATATGTTAGCTGGAATTTGCAAAACTATGACAGTAAGGGACTCTCTTTCTCTTTAGTTGAAAACATTTCTAGGATCTTCTCCAGTACAGAGGAATAATTAACAGCTATCAGAATTTCAAGAGCTAGAAGCTTGATGGAGTCCCAAAAAAGTGATTTCCGAAGCCGACTTTTAAAGTAAATGGCAAAGCTGAGTTCAATATGACTACAATGTGGTGTGATTATAACCTGAAACTTTTTTATGCAGCTGTTGGTTGTCAACTGCATTCTCTTCATCAGCATGTTGGCAAGAATTTATATGATATCATATGTTGCAACAGTATTTTATTCTTTATAAAACTGTCTTCCAGGATAGAGTCCAGCTCTCAAATATTTATCATGTGAGTTACAACAGTGCCACGAATGCTTTGTTGGGCACAGTGAGTTTTCCTTGTAAACAAAGAGTTGGGAGGCTGGATAGTTTGTACAGACTAATCAGATATCATTGTTTATTCCTTTGTTTCACTGGCCCATAGAAGATGCATGGCACACAATGGTGCTGAGCTCTTTGCAGAAGATTCCTGTCCATATCTGTGTCTGTTGGAATCATAGCAGAGAGGGATGAAACTGAAACTCTGAAATCTAATTTGGAATTGTATTGAAGATGTAATTTACAGAAACATCAAATGTCTATACAATGATGTATGTGAGACATTTTCTACAGAATTGCTGTTTTAACTTAACATTTTTAATATAAATACATATATATTCATCACAAAATACACATGATGAATATAGATGTTTGAATAATTTTCTAGAGTTGAAATTATTGGGCTATAGGTTATGAGCAATAATCTAGCAGTTCCAATATATCCAGTCCTTTGAAAACCTCAACTAACTTCCACAATCCCAGTCAAGTCTGAGGTTACTATTTCCATGTGCCTCTGGCAATGCTGTTTAAGCATTCATGTTGAGATATACATTTTATGTTTAAAAATTTCTGGATTTATTCACTTAATATGTGAATATTTATGAATATACTGTCTTATATATGAAGAGTGAACTCATTCCATATTAATTTTAAGAAAGTTGTTATAAATCAATACTAGCAAAATGGCTTATAGTTCCAACATTATCACATCCTGGAATTATTGGTTTTGGTAAAGCATTTTATCCAGTTAGTCACACACCTAACTATCTACCAATTTCACTTGGGGAACTTTAAAATGGGCATTATTAATTCAGCTACATTTACTCAATCAGAATCTCTTGGGATAGACTGTGAAATTTGCTTTTAAAAAACACTTGAGATTATTCTTATGCAACCAGTAAGAAACAATATATGAAAGTAATTAGGCAGCAGATGAATTAATATTTATGAGACTATTAATCTTTATTTTGTTAAATCATAGCTGTATTGGCTTGTATTTCACAAAAGAATTGGAGAATGACTAGTTCCTTCAGATCTGCTTCCTTGACTTTTTCCTATTTTTTATTTTATATTATAATTAATTACATCATTTCTTCCTTCCCTCTCATCCCTCTAACCCCTCCCATATACTCCTTGCTCTCTTTGAAATAAGTGACCTCTTTTTATAGTTTATTGTTATAAGCATAAAATATATGTACATGACATATATTGTATATGTATACACATATATATTCTGAAATATAACCTTCTTGATCTGCATTATATTAGTCAAATAAATGTTTTCAGGGCTAACCATTTGGTGTTGGATAATCATTTGGTATCCTCTTCCCTGGGGCAGACTATTTGTCCTACTCTGAGCACTACTTATTTACCTGAAGTTCTTTTTTTTTTTTTTCTTAATGTTTATTTGTTGCTTCAGGTTACATCTCCATCACAGTGTCCTCGTTCCACCTCTCCCAACCCACCCTCTACCCCATATTCCTTCCGGTTCTTTATGCAGGGCTCAACCCTTGGTCTACTTAGGCAGGTCTTTTGTTACCATCCCCATTCAGTTCATGGTTAAGCAATATTATTGGTGAGACATTATGGGTGTAGCCTTTAGCATTCCTATGAGAGAAGCTCTAGAGCAAGCTCTCTGACCTTCTGGCTCCTACAATATCCTAACCCTCTCTTTTCATTATGTTCCTTGAGTCTTGGCTACAGGAGTTGTTTTGCAGATTTATTCATTGAGACTGGGATCTACTACTCTGAATTTTGACTCATTGTAGTTTTCTGTAAATGTTATCTGTTGCAGAGAGAAATTTCTTTAGTGAGGAGTGAGGACTACATGTATCTGTGAGTATAAGGACACATACAGCTATGTTGAGTTAATATGTAAAAGTTGTGGAAGTTATTCCAAACAACAGACTCATAAAAAGGACATATGAAATCAGCCTAAATGATGGGCAGCTGTGAGGTACACCTGGGGGAGCATGTAATCTTCCTGGGAGAGCACATGATCTTGGAACAGATGTAGCTTGGGAGGAGGGCATAAGGTTGGCCAATGAGAAGGCATCCTGGTTCATAGTTAGGGAGAGCTGTATAAGGGTTTTTGCTTGGCATTCCTTCACATTGATGCTCATCCTTGCTTTGCTTCAAACGGCTCCAGAAATCACCCTGCTGAAGGATATGGCTGCCAAAGTCTGAGACCTGCCAGAGACTATGGTGACAGGGCAGCAACTGCCAGCATTGAGACACACACACTGAAAAGGTCCAACCCCAAACGGAGGGGTGCCAACAGCCTGTGGACAGTGAAGAGACTGCAGCCTTAAGTGACAGCACCTTCCCAAGGCAGTAAACTTAGGCAGCCAGAACAGGCCATGATGCAGTACCTTCCCAGAGTTGGTTCAGAAAAGCTGGAAGGCCTGAAGAGAGGCAGTGGCCAGTGCTTGGGCCATAAGCAAGGCCACTCAGGGTGCCCAGACCTGCCATGAGGAGGTTCAGAAAAGTATGTCCCACTTAAGAAACAAGTGGGAGAGCAGCCCCTGCCCCATGTATGTTTGGCAGTTTCTGACAGACAGAGGAGGCATGGACCCCAAAAGGAAGTGAGGCAGCACCCATTGCAATGACCAGAGCCTAGTGACCACTGCAACAACTGCTGATTGTTATGTTCCCTGTGTATGTTAATTGATGAGTTGCTGACCAGTTGCCCTCAAGAACCTACACCTGAGGCTTAGTAAAAAGCCTACGGTTTGTGGGTTGCTAGATGGTTAGAGAAATTAATAAATAGTTTATAAGTTACATCTACAGGTTCTCTCAAACATCCATGAGCTCACTAAACCTAGATAGTTGGCTAGGTTTCCATTACCAGGGATGTTTTCCCCTTTGTTGAGCGGGTATTAAGTCCAGATAGAGAGTTGTTAGTTGCCAGGCTATGCATACTATTATTGAGCTTTAGGGTTATTGTACTATACTGGTGATGGTGTCATTTTTAAAGTGTCAAAATTGAGTAGGAATATTGGTTGTGTACCTTCTTTGGAAGCTACCATGTCCTCAGACTGGAGGCATTTCAGGTCATTTCCAGGTAGGAGTTTCTAAGCCCCGTGTCTGAAGTGCATGATGTCTTCAATAGGAACTTATCTTTCATCTCTGTAGGTGGGATGGTAATAGCAATTGACTGTATCTTTTGGGAATGTCTTGAAACAATCTTGACCAACAACTCAAAAGAAGGTTTCTCATGCCTAGTGTTGGGGGTTTTATTACATGGTCTTTAGATTTTGTTGTGTCTTTATCTGGTACTGCTAATAGAATGATACAGACTTCTTAGAAAGAGATTGGGAGTGCTCCTTCTGTTCCTTCACCTTCTTTTAAGTGGTTTAAGAAGGAGTGCTATAGATCTTCTTTGAATGGCAGGTAGAATTCCTGTATGAGTACATCTGACCCTGGACATATTTTTTTTTTTTTCTAGAAGGTTTCCATTACTACTTCATTCTCCTTGTTTGCTATAGGTCTGTTTACCTTGTTGACTTTTTTATTTAATCTTGGTGGTTTGCTGAATCTAGAAATTCTTCCATTCCTTTTACTAAAAGATGCTTAGGTTTTTATGTGTAGCTACTAATAATATAAATATTAACAAAAGTGAGAAAATATATTGACATAGGTTCCTTGTTTGCTCCTACACTTTCTTGACCATCTGAGTTTATTCTTATGACTATATAATATGCATACTGTTTCTTTTATTTTTCACTGAGAAAATGGTTTTCTAAATAAGTCAATAACCAACCACTTAATGATGGTGCTAAAGCCTTATTTCCAGATGTCTCCACAGAGTTCATTATTTAAATTTTCTATCATACTAAGGCCTTTATTGCCTTATGATACCTCACTTTGGGGATCCTAAAGAGTTGGGTCTATTTGTAAAATTTTAGGTTTTGTTTTATCTTATTATGTTTTATTTTGTTATTTAAAAAATGAATGAATAAGTGAATAAATAAATGAAAACTTAGCCACTAGGGCAAAGATTAGCAACTGAACTGTTACTCATTTCCTGTTGGGAGAGGGAAATCTGTTTTCTTCAATTGAGTGGCACTGGTATTAACCAACCAGGACAGGCTTCATATTCAAGAAGAGTTGGCCAATGTAGAAATGACTCTTTAGTTACTTTTGTGCTTTCATTTGAGAAAGCACTTAAAATTGGGTGAATAGAGATGAGGAGAGAATCTTGAAAGACTTGGGGAAGGAAAAGAATCTGATTAAAATATATTTAAAATTTAAAGCAATTAAATAAAAATATAAAATAACACAATTTTAGATAATAATTGGTAGAGTTTTTTCTTTAGACAGTGAAATCTTGTTAGCATTTTATTAAATTTATATGAATTTTCTCAGAGTATTTGGAAACTGAGTATTTAAGAAACAAAACCACACAAAAATTAATTTCTATTTCTATGTTCATTGCATGAAAATGAAAGCATTACACAAAATTTAACCTCAAAATTCAAGGTCTTCATGCTAATCTAACTACTAGGCTTAGAGGGGGAATACTCCTAGTGAAGCCCTTTCTCAGAAACACTGGCATAGCATTAAATATTTTAAAATTGTTTTCTTAATGTATTTCAAGATCCCATAGATGCTGGAAAGTAAGTCCTAAAAGTCAAAAAAAAAAAAAAAGAATACATTCTTTGTGATATTTTACCATAGTCCATTACCATTCCTGGTGTTTCATGTAGATTTCCCTACTCAAAATCACCCCCATCTGAAAGGTGAAGGAACTGTGTAGCCTAATGATATGACATATCCTATATTTTGGTTACTTTTCTTGCTATTGTGAATAATGTTTGACAGAAGCAAGGAGAAAAGGGTTATGTTGGTTCATAATTTCAAAGGCATTCATTATCCTGACCAGGAAGATGTGCATGCTGAGGTACCTCTGTCAATTGTAAGAAGTTGGTAGAGTTTTGCTCACATCTTTTAAGATCTAAAAGCAAAGAAATTGAGCCACAAGGCAATGTCCAATAAGCCTAGAGTTAACACGGTGCTGCGCAGAGAAAACCTTGAGCATGACCACTGAAATTAAAAACAAGACAAGGATCTTCTCTTTCCATTTCCCAATATAGAACTTGAAGTCTCAGGTACAGCAATAAGATAAGATAGGGAAATAAAAGGAAAACAGATAAGAAATTAAGAAGCTAAATATCCTTATTTTCAGATGATATGTTACAACAGATACAAGACCCCAATGGCCTCATCAAAATATTCTCAGAGATGGTACATATATTTAACAAAGTAGCAGTATTCAAAATTAATAAACAACAACCACTAGGTTTCTAATACACAAACAAAAAATATACTGAGAAATAAATCATTAAATAATTCTATTTACAATACCTTACAAAAATACTTTCGCATAACTATAAGTAAGGAAGTGAAAGATTTATGTAACTAAAATCTTAAAATACTAAAGGAAGAAATGGAGGAGGCTGTTAGAATGTACAAAGACTGCTCATGGCAGTCTAAATTAATACCATAAAACTAGAGCTGGCTTCCCCAGAGCCTTCAGGGTTGAGATGCTGCAGCTCGCGGTGGTCTTGGCGATCCTGTCTGGTACCTAAGAAATGCCTAAGAAAGCCAATGAGATGAGCAAAGATAAAAACCAGAGACACCACCTCATGCAGGGCCTGTGGCAACTGATCCTAAAGGTTTTGTCACCATAGTCATCCATGCCAAAGCCAGCTCCAAACAAAATGCTGTAACAGATATGACCACTAAGCCCTCAGAGGGGCAAATTCAGAGCTCTGTCTGATATCTTTCCAAGGTCTTAGAACTCATGAAGAGGGATTTATTTCTAGATAAGGATAGTAAATATCCAGAAAAGATGGTGAATCTCTTGGCCTCTACAACTACTCCAGAAGAGGCCTTGGGGAATTTGAAAATGGAAGCTGAAAAAAAGTAAAGGCAAGAGATGACACACACATCCTTGCAGGGCTTTAATAACTGTACAGAGGTGGTCACATAGGAAAGTATACATAAGTGCCCCAACTTGGAGAATGAAATACATATATAAAAATCAGTCTAAAATAAAAGTAGAAAATCTAAGTCTATACATTAATTACAAGATCTAAAATCGCTCATTGTGGAAGCTGGAGAGATGGTTGGGTGCTGAAGAGCACTTGCTGCTCTTCCAGGGGACCTGAGCTCAGCTCTCAGCAATAACATTAGATGACTCAGCAGGAAACTCCAGTTCCAGGGTATATGGACATTGTTTTCTGACCTCTGAGGTCACTTGCAGACTTGTTCACGTATGTACATTCCAGGCATACTCACATATAAACACTAAATAAATAAATAAATAGTGTGTTAATATATAAATGTGTGTGTGTGTGTGTGTGTGTGTGTGTGTGTATGTGCTTTATCTAGAGACAAGGAATGAGTAAAAATAGTTCATTATGTTAAGGGTGGGCGAAAGGACACACAGGAAAGGGAATGGGGAGAGGAGGTACAAGCAAGGGAGCTGGGGATGTAAGAGGGATGGGAGAATCTACTAAAATTTTGTGATAATGCTAGAACATTAAAAATATTTCTTAAATGTACTCTTGTGGTAGAAATAAATATCTAGATAGATAGATAGATAGATAGATAGATAGATAGATAGATAGATAGATAAAAACAAACTTTAAAACCCTGAGTGCAAAGAGCCTGAAATATATATTACTCTAGTATTGTGGCATTACAACAAAACAGTTGGAAAGAACAGTAAGGACAACTGCCCTCAACCTTCCTATTCATGATGGTGCTTCTGATGGGCAGATGCAGATGTTAGGAGATCAGTTAAAGACCAGAGCATGCAAGACCAACAGGAAACCAGGCCCCTGTATTCATAGTGAAGTGCCTTTTGCCTCTTAGCTCCACAGTGTTTGTGCATTCCCCATAATGGGGCTTCTAACTCAGTTTACAAGTGAAAAGCCTTTCATGCTGCTTTATAGACTTACCTTCTGTCTTAAGATAAGGCAAAGGTGTTTTCTTTACATCTTTTAAAAATTACAAGCAATATTTTGTGAAAAAGTAAATAATCATAAAAACTCACAATTTAATGTCAGTTATATTTGAACCCTTGTAAATTTTCAAATCTTCAAGTTCTTAGGAATTGACAAGGTTTTTTTTTTAATTTTTTTCCTTTATTTTTCATTTCTTCAAGTTACATCTCAATCTCAGTCCCCTCCCTATTCCCCCTCCAGTCCCACCCTCCCACCCTCAACCCCCCATCCTCTTCCCTTTTTTTTCTTTTAAGTTTAAGGTATATCTTATTTCCCCCTACAGTTTCCCCTTTCAGTCCAACAAATGGCTCTTTCTCTTATAATAATAAATACAATACAGTACAACAGAGGTAATTAGGCCACAGTTATGAGAGTTATATGGCTTAACGTACATTCTCAATAACCAGTCCATATGTATTTGGTACCTGACTTTAACATTCTACTATCTAAACATCTCCATGAGTTTAAAGTTCTATATCTGACTCAACATTCATACTAACTTGCAACACAATTTTTAAAGTATCTTCTTAGATCTATAACACTCTCTTGACTCCTAAACAACTCAAAATTAAATTATGAGACTCTAGATATCTGTTCTTCAACCACCTCAGAGACCTGAGAGGGATAAATATATCTGATTTTATAGGAAGTACAGGGTCTGAAGCTTCCCAAACTAAGAAATGACATACCAGTGGCTTCCTGGACAGTTCCCATTTTCTCTCCATACATTACAGCATCGCTCTTCAGTCATTTGGCCCCGCTTCTCTGACAGACATTGATTGTAGAGCAGGGGTTATGAAGGACTTACCTACCCTGTCTTGGCAGAGCTAGGCTGTCGACTTAACTGCTTCCAGGTTTTGTCCTTTTTGGACAGAATTCTGTCTACAGTTGGAGCAAGGGGCTTTCCCTACCAAGAGATAGGCTCGTGACTAATTCAATCATCTCCCACTAGAGATTCTTCCATGCTCATCTTCTACTTGGAGGAGAATAGGGGGTGCTGTCAGGAGTTGATATGTCTTGATATAAAAAAATCTAAAGTTACAAAAACATCTTTGAATGCCATATTCTGCAGATCTCTTGAGGTTTTTGAAGAGGCCCTATCTATCTCTAATATTAGGGTAAGCAGATGTTGTTTGTCTCTTAGCAGGTTTATTTCTAATTAGCTTAGTAAGTAACTATAATAGGCTGTCATAGTACCTAACAGAATGACCGGCTTCCATAACCATTACTTTGCATTTCTTAATTATCCTAAACAGTTTATGGCATTTAGTAGTAAAAGGCCGAAACATCACATTTCATTTTTTTTCTTTACCTCCTAACCCTTCCATCCCATTTCTCTGGGGTGGGGTGTCCTTATATAACAGTCCCTCATCTCAGTTGAGAGGTCGTATGAGGGCCAAGAGCATCTTCATTCATTGGGGATCTACGAAGCAGTACCATCAGTGAAAAGTGTCTCATTGCCCGGGAGAGAGAACTACTAAACAAACAAACCAATAAGCATACAATAGATAAAAAAGACTAAAAAATAGAAAAAATATATAACTAATATATAAAAAAATAAATAAAAAATAAAAATTAAAAATAAGAAGTCTATGTCCAAGTTCCCTTTGGTGTGTTAGTTGTGGTATCGATACCTCCTACTATATAGCTAAAATCCTACTATAAGTGAATAGATGCCATATGTATCCTTCTGAATCTGGGTTAGTTCACTCAGGATGAGCTTTTCTAGTTCCATCCATTTGGCTGCAAATTGCATAATTTCATTGTTCCTGATAGCTGAATAATATTCCATTGTGTAGATGTACCACAGTTTTTTAACCCATTCTTCGGTTGAGGGACATCTGGGTTGTTTCCAGTTTCTAGCTATTACAAATAAGTCTGCTATAAACGTAGATGAGGAAACTTCCTTATGATTTCGTGAAGAGGCATTTGGGTGTATACCCAGAAGTGGTATGGCTGGGTCCTGAGGCAGAGCTATTCCAAGTTTTTTTTTTAAGATATCGCCAGACTGACCTCCATAGTGGTTGCACAAGCCTGCATTCCCACAACAATAGAGTAGGGTACCCCTTTCTCCACACCCTCGCCAGCATGTGCTGTCATTTGAGTTTTTGATCCTAGCCATTCTGACAGGTGTGAGATGGAATCTCAGAGTTGTCTTGAGTTGCATTTCTCTGATGATTAAGGATGTTGAGCATTTCTCAGGTGTCTCTCAGCCATTAGGGATTCCTTCTTTGTGAATTCTCTATTAGGCTCTGTCCCCCATTTTTTGATTGGATTATTTGGTTTCTTGGCATTTAATTTCTTGAGTTCTTTGTAGATTTTGGATATTAGCCCTCTGTCAGATGTGGGGTTGGTGTAGATTTTCTCCCAGTCTGTAGGCTGCCATTTTGTTCAAATGACAGTGTCCTTTGCCCTACAGAAGCTTTTCAGTTTCATGAGGTCCCATTTATTGATTGTTGATCTCAAGTCCTGAGCTGTTGGTGTTCTATTCAGGAAGTTGTCACCTGTGCCAATTAGTTCGTGGGTTTCTCCCACTTTTTCTTCTAGTAGATTTAGTGTGACAGGCCTTATGTTAAGGTCTTTGATCCACTTGGACTTAAATTTTGTACAAGGTGATAAGTATGGGTCTAGCTTCATTCTTTTACAAATGGACATCCAGTTGGACCAGCACCATTAGTTGAAGATGCTGTCCTTCTTCCACTGTGATGTTTTGGCTTCTTTGTCAAAAATTAGGTGGCCATAAGTGTGTGGGTCTATTTCTGGATCTTCAATTCAATTCCATTGATCTACTGGTCTGTTTCTATACCAATATCATGCTGTTTTTACAACTATTGCTCGGTAGCACAGCTTGAAATCTGGGATGGTAATACCTCTAGATTTTTTTTATTGTACAGGATTGATTTAGCTATTCTGGGCTTTTTGTTGTTCCATATGAAATTGAGGATAGCTCTTTCCAAGTCTATAAAAAATTGTGTTGGTATTTTGATAAGAATTGCATTGAATCTATATATTGCTTTTGGTAGGATGGCCATTTTTATTATGTTGATCCTACCTATCCATGAGCATGGGAAATCTTTCCATCTTCTAAAGGCCTCTTCCATTTCTTTCTTCAAGGGCTTGAAGTTCTTGTTGTATAGGTCCTTTACTTGCTTGGTTAGAGTTACCCCCAGCTATTTTATGTTGTTTGTGGCTATTGTGAAGGGCGTTGTTTCCCTTATTTCTTTCTCAGCCCATTTGTTTTTTGTATAAAGAAGGGCTTCTGATTTTTTTTTGAATTAATTTTGTATCCAGCCACTTTGCTGAAGGTGTTTATCAGCTGTAAGAGTTCTCTGGTGGAATTTTTGGGGTCGCTTATGTATACTATCATATCATCTGCAAATAGGGATAATTTGACTTCTTCATTTCCGATGTTTATCCCCTTGATGTCCTTTAGTTGTCTTATTGCTCTAGCAAGAACTTCAAGTACTATATTGAAGAGATATAGTGAAAGTGGATATCCTTGTCTTGTCCCTGAGTTTAGAGGAAATGCTTCAAGTTTCTCTCCATTTATTTTGATGTTGGCCACTGGCGTGCTGTATATTGCCTTTATTATTTCTAGGCACGGCCCTTGTATGCCCGTTCTCTCCAGAACTTTTAGCATGAAGGGGTGTTGGATTTTGTCAAATGCTTTTTCTGCATCTAGCGAGATTATCATGTGTTTTTTTTCTTTCATCTTGTTTATATGGTGAATGACGTTGATACACTTTCGTATGTTGAACCATCCCTACATCCCTGGGATGAAGCCTACTTGATCATGGTGTATGATACTTTTGATGTGTTCTTGAATTCGGTTTGCTAGTATTTTATTAAGTATTTTTGCATCTATGTTCATGAGGGAGATTGGTCTGAAGTTCTCTTTCTTTCTTGGGTCTTTGTGTGGTTTAGGAATCAGGGTGATTGTGGCCTCATAGAATGAGTTTGGCAATGTTCTTTCAGATTCTATTTTGTGAAAGAGTTTGAAAAGTATTGGTGTTAGCTCCTCTTTGAAGGTCCGGTAGAATTCCGTGCTAAAGATATCTGGCCCTGGGCTTTGTTTGGGTGGGAGATTTTTAATGACTGTTTCTATTTCCTTAGGGGTTATAGGGCTGTTTAAACTGTTTATCTGATCTTGATTTAGCTTCGGTAGGTGGAATCTATCAAGAATATTGTCCATTTCACTTAAGTTTTCAAAATTGGTGGAGTATAGATTTTTAAAGTAGGATCCAAATATTCTCTGGATTTCCTCAATGTCTGTTGTTATTTCTCCCTTTTCATTTCTGATTTTGTTGATTTGTGTTTTCTCCCTCTGCCTTTTAGTTAATTTGGCTAAGGGTCTGTCTATTTTGTTGATTTTCTTGAAGAACCAACTCTTGGTTTCATTGATTCTTTGTATAGTTCTTTTTGTTTCTAAGTTGTTAATTTCAGCCCTATGTTTGATGATCTCCTGCCTTTTGCTCCTATTGGGAGTGTTTGCTTCTTTTTTTTTTTCCAATTCACCCAGTTTAGCTGTTAATTCGCTAATATGAGCTGTCACAATTTTCTTTTTGAAGGCACTTAGTGCTCTGAACTTTCCTCGTAGCACAGCTTTCATTGTGTCCCATAGGTTTGGGTATGTTGTGCTTCATTTTCGTTGGATTTTAAGAAGTCTTTGATTTCCTTCTTTATTTCTTCCCTGACCCAGTGGTCCTCTAGTAAAGAGTTGTTCAATTTCCATGTGAGTGTAGACTTTCTGTTGATTCTTTTGCTACTGAGGTCCAGCTTTATTCCATGGTGGTCTGATAAGATACAAGGGGTTATTTCAATTTTCTTGTATCTGTTGAGGCTATCTTTGTGTCCAACTGTATGGTCGATTTTGGAGAAGGTTCCATGAGGTGCTGAGAAGAAGGTGTATTCTTTTGTGTTTGGGTGAAACGTTCTGTAGAGATCTGTTAGGTCCATTTGGTTCATGATCTCTGTTAGACTCATTATTTCTCTGTTTGGCTTCTGTCTTGATGATCTGTCCATAGTTGTGAGTAGGGTGTTGAAGTCTCCCACTATTAAAGTGTTTGAATCGATGTGTGATTTAAGTTTTAGAAGCGTTTCTTTTATAAATGTAGGTGCCTTTGTATTTGGGGCATAGATGTTCAGTATTGAGATGTCCTCTTGGTGGATATTTCCTTTAATGAGTATGTAATGCCCTTCTCTGTCTTTTTTTATTAACTTCAATTAGAAGTCTATTTTGTTTGATATTAGGGTGGCTACTCCAGCTTGTCTCCTGGGTCCATTTGCTTGGAAAACCTTTTCCCAGCCCTTTCCTTTGAGGTAGTGTTTATCTTATAGTGAGATGTGTTTCTTGCATACAGCAAAAAGATGGGTCTTGTTTACGGATCCAGTCTGTACGTCTGTGTCTTTTTATTGGCGAGTTGAGTCCATTGATGTTGATGGATATTAGTAACCAGGGGTTGTTATTTCCCATTATTTTGGTATAGCTGGTCGTCTTGTGTTTCTTTTTTATTTAGTTGCTGTGGAGGTTTTATTTCCTCTGTTTTCTTGGGTGTAGTTATCTTCTCTGTGTTGGAATTTTCCTTCTAGGATCTTTTGTAGGGCTGGGTTTGTGGGGAAATATTTTTTGAATATGATTTTGTCACGGAATATCTTTTTTTCTCCATCTATGTTGATAGAGTGTTTTGCTGGGTACAGTAGTCTGGCTGGGCACCTATGTTCTCTCAGGGCTTGTAGGTCATCCATCCAGGCCCTTCTAGCTTTTAAAATTTCTGAGGAGAAGTCAAGTGTGAATCTGATGGGTCTGCCATTGTATGTGATTTGGCCTTTTTCTCTTACAGCTTTTAATATCCTTTCTTTGTTCTCTACATTTGGAGTTTCTATTATTATGTGGCGAGAGGAGTTTCTTTTCTGATCTAATCTGTTTGGTGTTCTGTAAGCCTCTTGGATTTTTACTGGCATCTCTTTCTTTAGGTTTGGGAAGTTTTCTTCTATGATTTTGTTGAAGATATTTCCTAGACCATGGAGTCGGGAGTCTTCTCTTTCCTCTATGCCTATAATTCTTAGGTTCTGTCTTTTCATTGAGTCCTTGATTTCTTGGATGTTGTGGGTGAGATATTTTTTAGCTTTCTCATTTAATTTGGATGTTGTACTGATTTCTTCCATCGAATCTTCCATGCCTGAGATCCTGTCTTCCATCTCTTGCATTCTATTTTTCATATTCACATCCGTAGTTCCTGTTCTCTTCTCTTGATTCTCCATTTCATCTTTTAACTCTGACTGTGTTTTCTTTATTGTTTCCATTTCTATTTTCATGTCTTGAATGGTAGTGTTCGTTTTGTACATTTCCTTCTCCAGTTTGCTTGTTTTTGTCTGGAGATCGTTCATTGCTTTATACTTTTCCTGTTCAAGCTGGGTCACCTTGGCTTGGAGCTCTTTAATGATGTTATTCGTTGTTTTGACTTGTAAAATTGTGACTTCTTTGAATTCCTTCATAGTTTTAAGTTCTTCTTGAGGGACTTTATCACTTTCCATAATGTAGAATTGTCATCGTTTTCATGTGTTTCAGTTGTGGTGAGGTGGTTCGGGCTGGATGGAATAGTGTTGCTTTCTTTTGTTGGAGACATTTCACTCTGTTTTTTTTATTGTCTGGGGCCTCTGGTCATGTGGAAATTTTTTTACTGTCTTCTGGACTTGGGTCCAAAAGGGCACTGTGGTGTAGGATTCGAGTTGCATTACTCCACTTCTATAAGGTGAGTCATTCAGTTCCGCCTCCCAGGTGGAGACCTAATTAATTCAGATGGTGGAGCTGTGTACAAGTAAACTCTTGTTCCCCACCGGAAGGGCCCGTGCTAGTACATAAGTCCGATATACAACAGTTTCAAATATCTTGCAGTTTGCCCAGGGTTGGTTCCTGTAGTGGGTAAATCTGCAGTTCAGCTTCAGTAACCGCTCCCGCAGCTTGAAAACTGGCCAGTGGTGTCACAGACTGCGATCTGTGGTCTGAAGGCACTTTGCAGTGGATCTCAGCTCACTTCCAAGGGTTGCAACCTTTTGCTAGATAATTGGATCGTCTGTGTGAGACCTGGGAATGCCCAGCAGGGTGGGGATTATCTCTGCATGGTTTCTGAATCTGCCGGCTGGTTATTAGGTTGGAGCTTATCAGGGGTCAATCCTTTTGGGGGATGGGTGATCCCGATTCCCGGGTCCAGAAGCTTCTTAGCGTGTCCGAGAGTTGGAAGGGGCATCCTGCCCAGGGATCTTCCATGGTCCCTGTGTAGCTGGGTGAGATTTAGAAAGGGTCGTGCTCTTTGTACAGCGTCCTGGAACACTTGCCGCCTTGTGACTGTTGACCCCGAAATCAAAATATGTCCGTGCCAGCCGCCGCCATCTTGGATCCCTCCAGTTTTTTTTTTTTTTTTTAATAAAGAAATAACCAGAGGGAAAAATATTGTAGAAATGTTAAGTCTATCAAAAGCAAACTACAGATTCCATAAAACTTCAATTATAGTTGAAACTCCATTCTTCAGAAACAGAAAAAAGAGTCCACAGACAAACCAATCTTTCTCAGTGAAAACACTGCTGGAAAAATTATACTTGATTTTAGCCTGTACTAGAGAATCATAGTAAAAGGCAGCATGGTATGGTCAAAACAAAACAAAACAACACCAGACACATGGATCAATAAATGACCATCACATATATAAACTAGCTGGTTTTTTACAAAAAGGCCAAAAGAAAAGGTGGGATTTTCAGCAGAGTGCTAAGAAAACTGGTTATCCATCTGCCAAAGAGGGAAACTCTTCCTTTTCTCTCCTTGCATTAAAAACAAAACAAAACAAAAAAATCCAAATGGATCATAAATTCAAAGTAAAACTTTAAGCACTAAAACTGAAGGAAGAAAAAGTAGAGAATGTCCTACATGGTGTAGGCACGAGTAAGCAATTTCTAAATTGGACAGGCCACAGACAAACATCACCTGTTTTCTTTCATATGTGGTCCCCTAGTTTAAATCTTTCATTCTACATGTTTAAACCGGAGCAACTGTAGAAACCAGGAAACTAGAAGGAAGTCACCAGAAGAAACGTCTTAAGGGGAAGTGGTCAGTAGAAAATGAGTGATAAAGCAAAGAAAAGGAGTATGGAGAATGAGAGGTTCCTTCAAGTAGGGATGGGTGGATGAATTGAAAAAGGAAGGGAGGGGAAGTGTTAACTAATGTAAAGCATTCACAAAAAAGTCTTGAAGGAAACCTACCACTAGGTGTCTTTTCTGTAACAAATATTCTTTCCAACCCTCTCAGAGGCTTGGCCATTTTAAAGATTTAACAGCTAGTGTAGATAAGTGATTGAAATGTCTGTGGGTTAGAAACAACATACTGTTGCCAATTCCCTGCCCCACCCCCAACTATCACCAAACTTAGACTTCAATTTATAATCCACTAAAATGATAAAAGTTATTTTCACTTAGTACTTTCTCTGCCTACTTGTGTGAAATAGAAATCATTTTAACTTTAGGTCTCATTATTCTTCACAAACTACAACAATTTTTCATTTATCTTAGGGTGTTCTCTTTATACTGAGTTTTAGAAATGGCATCTTGTGTATATTTTCAAAGGAAAAATTTATAAACTAGAGTATATTCAAAAGAAGGTGACCAGGATAGTGACAATTCTACAAACTCATCATGTAAGGAATGTGGCTCTTGTTGTGTGCTCAAGATGCGGTGCTGTTGAGGCTAAAAGATGCTGTGTACCCTGGTGTGGCCATGACAGCTTCCTTCAGTGATTTGGAGAACTACCATCTATTTATTGAGTAGTTATAGAAAACAATTCTTGGACCAAGGTATGACAATTTGTCCAACAGTCAGAACTATTCATTCAGCTCAGCAGGAGCCAAGAGAGTTGCACTGAAAACCATCTTGTTACACCAAAATCTTCATAGTGAGTAGGAGATAGAAGGGATAATCTACATCATTTATGACTTTAAAATTATGTGATTATATCTGTCACTAAACAATTCCTCAACAAATGGCAATCAAACTTCAAAAAACAATCCATGCTCAGGTGACCTTATGCCAAGGCAATGGGTTAAATTCCCAGGCCAAAGATAAAACTGAGCCTATTGTCTTGAGGTGGCTTCACTTGCTCCCTATCTCCCTTATCAGATTCTGAAGATTTTCCTATAGCAGTGAGAAAAGTTTTCTAAAAAGCTTGTCTGCATTGATCAATGTCGAAAAAAAGAATGCATTTTAAAAACTCTTTATCCTACAATCTTTTTAGGTTAACAATGTATATTCAGGGCACCTTATATATTATAAGCATAATTTAATGAGGTACAGCTATGAAAGTGCTAGAAAATGAATCAACGTGTAACTTATGCCAGGGGTTTTAGAATAAAAATAAAGCCATGTTTTGGTGTATTTGAAATGAAATCAAAGCAAGGCAACATATAGAATATAAATATTCTTTCACTTCTCATTTTAATTAGAATAGAAAATATATATTTTCTATTGGGGTTTTTGTGTCAGGAATCGGACTCAAGTTCCAGCTTGATCTTTTGCCTGCTTTCAATAAAGCAGCAGTCAGAGCTCACATTTAGACTCAATACAGATTTCATTGAGCACACTAGTTCCATGGTGGACCTCATTTTATTGGACTCTACAAGGATACAAAGCATCAATTGCAGAAGGTCACACTGCATCTTTCTAGATGTCACACCAGTATTTTCCTGAGTGCCATCTGCAATGTCTCAGGCTCTTTATTTACACTGGAACTCATTTAGTTTGATACAAGCTATTTTCAACGTGCTTGCAGTACACAAAAGCATACTCTATCACCAGACAGTCCATTGCTGTAGAGATAGGACTAGTAGAGATTTTCTTTGGTCACAGAGATCTAGACAAATAATGATAATACCTATGAGGAAAATCAATCTTAATTCTCATAAAACCCATAAGAAATGACAAGAGGGTGGATCAAAGACAGTTGAATACATTGAACTTAAGCTTTGTTAGAAACAGAGCTCGGTTCCCTACTTCTTTTATTCCACAGCCATATAACAGTTTTGGTAATAGGCTGACAATATTTAAGGACCTAATCTTATAAAGTTTGTGGAGGGACTCATGTATGAAAAAGAGGCAGTGCTGCAGTTGATGAAGGTGAATTGCTTAGGAAACTACATCAGGTCTCAAGGCAGGAACTTCAGTGAGTCAGAAATAGATGCAGCAATGTCCTTCCATCAGAAAAGTCTACCAGGTGTCTATTAAAAGTTACATTGCTGAAGGTCATCAAACCCTGAAACAGGAGGTTGTATTTGAATAATAAATAAAGTTAACTTTTTTAAAAAGTTGAAAATGAAGCAAGAAAACATTTGAGAAAGTGGCTAGGTACAAAAAACAACAACAACAGGAAGTTGTCACCTGTGCCAATGAGTTTGAGCCTTTTCCCCACTTTCTCTTCTATTAGATTTAGTGTATGAGATTTTATGTTAAGGTCTTTGATCCTCTTGGACTTAACTCTAAGTCCAACAATAAATAAATGTGTCCTCATGAAACTGAAAAGCTTCTGTAAGGCATAGGACACTGGTTAGAAGAAAACGGCAACCTACAGATTGGGAAAAGATCTTTACCAACCCTACTTCCGACAGAGGGCTAATTTATAAAGAACTCAAGAAATTAAACACCAAGAAACCAAATAATCCAATCAAAAAAAAGTGAAACACAGCTAAACTGAGAATTCACAAGGGAGGAATCTTTAATGGCAGTGAGACACTTGAAGAAATGCTCAGCATCCTTAATCATCAGAGAAATGCAACTCAAGACAACTCTCAGACTCCATTTCACATCTGTCAGAATGGCTAAGATCAAAAACACAAATGACAGCACATGCTGGCAAGGTTGTGGGGAAAGGGGAACATTTCTCTATTGCTAGTCGGAGTGCAAACTTATACAACCACTGTGAAAATCAGTCTGGGGATATCTTCCAAACCTTGGAATATCCCTACCTCAAGACCTAGCCATATTACTTCTAGGTATCCACCAAAATGATTCCTCACCAAATCACAAGGACATATTCTCATCTATGTTCATAGCAGCCTTATTTGTAATAGCTAGAAATTGTAAACAATCCAGATGTCTCTCAACCTACAAATGGATAAAAATGCTGTGGTACATTTACACAATGGAATAGTACTCACCTATCAGAAACAAGAAATCATGCAATTTGCAGCCAAATGGATAGAACTAGAAAAGCTCATCCTGAGTGAACTAACCCAGACTCAGAAAGATGCACATGTCATCTATTCACTTATAGTTGGATTTTAGTCATATTGTACAGTATAACTATCCTAAAACCAACACACCAAAAGGAACAGGAACATAGATTTTATTACCTATTAGTGGGAAAATTTGCACTAGGGGTGCTGCCATGTAGGTCCCCAGTGCAAGAGAAAGCTCTTAGCCCTCATATGACCGCTGAACTGAGAGGGGCTGATATGTGGAACTCCCCACATTGGAGGAGTGGCAAGGGTAGGAGAGGGTGGGAGGGTGAATCAGGAGGGATGGAAAGAGGGTACTGTGATGGAGAAGTAACTTGAAGTAATAAATAAACATTAAAAAAAGGCATGCTCCACCACACACACAAAAACAAAACAAAACAAAACAAAAAACAAAAACAGAAAAACAGCAACAACAAAAACCCCCAAAACAGCAACTGAATTTCAAGGAATTAGAAGCAGGTCAGTTACTTCTGTAAGATATTATTCATGGGGCATGAAAACTCTTAGATTTTTCCTCATAAAAAGGGTACCCATTTATACTTGGGACACATACACATGCTTATATACAGTTTATGTTTTTCCTTTGTTCTAATCTAAGCTTTTCTCATTGTTTAATTCTTTCATGGGCACCATGAATTCTCTGAATGTTTTCACATCTGCTTTTAGAAGGAATAAACTTCTCAGAGCAATAGATTTTCAAACATAACTAAAGCTAAGGTGTTGTGTTATAGGGCCACCTGGCTGTTTCTTTTCAAAGAAATAGCTTCAGATAACATTTAAATTTTCAGGGAAAAATATGAAATTATAGGGTGGGTCTCTGGAGTAATGAAAACAAGATTAATCATACTAGCCTATTCATTAGATTGTATCTTTCTTGTGTTGTTAAAATTTCTTGACTAGATAATGAATCCAAGTGAAACCAATTTTAACATACAATGATGATAACAGAAAATGTAGATAATAATTAAACTGCCATGAAATTATAGCATTGTGTAATCTATTAAAGTAGACAATAGTAATTCAATATAACTGAAATCCCGTTCATGAAGTAAGTAACTATTAAAATTTCCTATAAACACATGTGAATATTATGATTCAGTAGTTAACATGTGCTTTGGGAATGATGCAACAGTATGCATAGGGGAAAACTGGTGATGGCAGATAGGACACACGGAGAAATCTTTTGCAGGGCATTGATCTCAGCACTATGAAGGCAGAGGCAGGCTGACTTCTGAACTTGAAACTAGCATGGTCTACCTATCTTCCAGGAGAGCCAGGGCTAAATATTAAGAACTTGTCTCCAAAAAACCATGTAGTTGATTTTTAAAAATGCATGTACAGTGTAGCTCAGGTTGGTATTGCATCTGAGGTGTGCCTCCCTTATTTTTCTAAGTAATAAAAAAAGCTTTAACATATACCATGATGGTAGAGATAAGTATAAAAATCTTTGTTCTGGATAATTGTGGCAACATATTGCCTTCAAAATGGAAACACCAAACTCATGAAGTGGGTTAATCACTGTTATTGTTTTAATAGTTTATAAAACCAGAAAAGGGGTAAATGAGTTTCATTTCCTTTTCTCCGCCTGCCCCTTTCAGTGCTTCCTGCAGCATAATAAGATACTTATAAAAAGAGGTTCTAAGGAGAAGAGCACAGGTGGCCACCTCCAGCATGAGGAGCCCAGTTCAAGTTGGTAAGTAGACAAATGTGAACCCATGTGTCCTTTACTACATGTCGTGACTACTATTGGTACTGGTTTGTTGTTGCTGTTTGTTTGTTTTTTAATGCAAAAATCCCCATGGTGTATGGATTTTAGAGATTACAAATGCTTTTAAATTTTAGCCTGTGAATTTCTGTGATTTACAAGATATCTATCTCACTGGACTGTGTTCCCTTTGATCAGTCTCTCCACCAAAATTCCTCCTTCTGAATTTCCCCAGCCCTTTCTAACCTAGTCTCCATTCTAGCTCTATTATTTCAATGTGTATAAATTCTGCATATGACTAGACTCATGTGGTATTTTGCTTCTTGTTCCTTGATAAATAAACTTCTGTCTTTGAAGTGAATAACAAGTTTTATATGGAAAAATTAAAAAAGAAACTGTTAGAAATTGATAGGGATTCATAGTAGCAATGTGATCACATGAAAATGTTTGTGTTTATTGAGATTTGGTTTCCTCATTTTGTAACAGGGATTATGCTTACTTGGTGAGATTTCTTAAGTGTTAACCAAGAAAGTACATGTCATCATTATTACATCTGAGTGTGAGAAAAACTTAAAGACAGCACGTTAACTCATACTGAGTACTTGCCACATGCCAATCAGTGCATCCAAGATACTTTACAGCATTGCCTTATTTAACAATCACTACAACATTGAAAGGTTGTAGGTATGACGACCATTGCATTAGCAGATGAAGAAACTGCACTGCCAATGTGTCCATGGATTGCCTTGGAATCCCCGTATTCCCTGAGAACTTCTTCATCCATTTCTTGCTGGTGGCAGTTTCTGCTCTTAAATTAATTTATTTATAAAGCCAAAACTTTGATGTAGTTAAGATACATTAAGCTTTTAGCTAAGTTGCCACATATTTTCCAAAGAATAATTACTTAGAATATGTATTTATATGCAGTCCTATAATTTACAAATAGCTTATAAATATGTATATTCATCTAGTATTCACACACTGATAAGAATATGGGGTGGGATTCATTCTTTCAGTTTTTAGAGGTAGGGAAGCTCCAGGACTAAAAGGTTAGCAGGCTCACTGCATATCTTATTGCTCTGAGCATCTCAGACTTTCTGAATTCAGGGTCAGTATATTTTTTATCCATTGCAGAATGAATGTTTTTGTAAGATTAGTAAAAATTATTTGCAAGACATGTGAGATGATTTGAAAGCAGGAGGTACAGCGTCCACTTTTAATTCTCATAGCAGTTATTCCATAAATACAAAATAACTGTATTACATTTTTATAAGTGTGTTTAGCTCTTTCTATCAAAATCAACACTTCTCATAGTGTACACAGGAAACTAAAGGCACCAGACTGTAGACCATAGAGCAAAGTGGTCAGCGCTGAGAGAAGAATACCAGGCTAGTCTAACTCTGAACCTTTGAGCTTCTAGCTCATGTATGCTCTTGTTACACTAGACAAGCTTGAGTACACAGCAAGAATTCTGGTTTCTTAATCTATGGAGTGATAAAGAAGACTGAATTTGAAATTATTAAGATGACAATGGTGTAAGCAAAGTGACGAGGACAATAATCCTAGAAAGAGAGGCTTCAACCTTGCTTGACAGGAAGAGAAACGAAACGGCCATTGAAGTTCATAGGAATGACTCCTAAATTTTTATTTCTGACATCAACCCTTCAAAAATTTGAGATGTATTATTTTTTGTTGTTTTTTCCTTTATTTTTTATTTCTTCAAGTTACATCTCAATCACACTCCCCTCCTTATTCCCCCTCCAGTCCCACCCTCCCACCCTCAACCCCCCATCCTCTTCCCTTTTTTTTTTCTTTTAAGTTTAAGGTATACCTTATTTCCCCCTACAATTTCTCCTTTCAGTCCAACAAATGGCTCTTTCTCTTATAATAATAAATACAATACAGTCCAACAGAGGTAATTAGGCCACAGTTATGAGGGTTATATGGCTTAACGTACATTCCCAATGACTACTCCATATGTATTTGGTACCTGACTTTAACATTCTACTATCTAAACATCTCCATGAGTTTAAAGTTCTATATCTGACTCAACATTCATACTAATTGCAAAACAATTTTAAAAGTATCTTCTTAGATGTATAACACTCTCTTGACTCCTAAACAACTCAAAATTTAATTATGAGACTTTATCTATCTGTTCTTCAATCACCTCAGAGACATGAGAGGGATAAATATATCTGATTTTATAGGAAGTACAGGGTCTGAAGCTTCCGAAACTAAGAAATGACATACCAGTGGCTTCCTGGACAGTTCCCATTTTCTCTCCATACATTACAGCATCGCTCTTCAGTCGTTTGGCCCCGCTTCTCTGACAGACATTGATTGTAGAGCAGGGCTAATGAAGGACTTACCTACCCTGTCTTGGCAGAGCTAGGCTGTCGACTTAACTGCTTCCAGGTTTTGTCCTTTTTGGACAGAATTCTGTCTACAGTTGGAGCAAGGGGCTTTTTCTACCAAGAGATAGGCTCGCGACTAATTCAATCATCTCCCACTGGAGATTCTTCGATGCTCATCTTCTACTTGGAGGAGAATAGGGGGTGCTGTCAGGAGTTGATATGTCTTGATATAAAAGAAATCTAAAGTTACGAAAACATCTTTGAATGCCATATTCTGCAGATCTCTTGAGGTTTTTGAAGAAGCCCTATCTATCTCTTCTATTAGGGTAAGCAGATGTTGCTTGTCTCTTAGCAGGTTTATTTCTGATTAGCTTAGCAAGTAACTATAATAGGCTGTCATAGTACCTAACAGAATGACCGGCTTGCATGACCATTAGATTGCATTTCTTAATTATCCTAAACAGTTCATGACAGTTAGTAGTAAAAGGCCGAAACATCACATTTCATTTTTTTTCTTTACCTCCTAACCCATCCCATTTCTTTGGGGTGGGGTGTCCTTATATAACAGTCCCTCATCTCAGTTGGGAGGGCGTATGAGGGCCAAGAGCCTCTTCATTCATTGGAGATCTATGAAGCAGTACCATCAGTGAAAAGTGTCTTGTTGCCTGGGAGAGAGAACTACTAAACAAACAAAACAATAAGCATACAATAGATAAAAAAGACTAAAAAATAGAAAAAATATAACTAATATATAAAAAATAAATAAAAAATAAAAATTAAAAATAAGAAGTCTATGTCCAAGTTCCCTTTGGTGTGTTAGTTGTGGTATCAATACCTTCTACTATATAGCTAAAATCCTACTATAAGTGAATAGATGCCATATGTGTCCTTCTGAGTCTGGGTTAGTTCACTCAGGATGAGCTTTTCTAGTTCCATTCATTTGGCTGCAAATTGCATAATTTCATTGTTCCTGAGAGCTGAATAATATTCCATTGTGTAGATGTACCACAGTTTTTTAACCCATTCTTCGGTTGAGGGACATCTGGGTTGTTTCCAGTTTCTAGCTATTACAAATAAGTCTGCTATAAACGTAGATGAGGAAACTTCCTTATGATTCCGTGAAGAGGCATTTGGGTGTATACCCAGAAGTGGTATGGCTGGGTCCTGAGACAGAGCTATTCCAAGTTTTCTAAGATATCGCCAGACTGACCTCCATAGTGGTTGCACAAACCTGCACTCCCACCAGCAATGGAGTAGGGTACCCCTTTCTCCATACCCTCGCCAGCATGTGCTGTCATTTGAGTTTTTAATCCTAGCCATTCTGACATTTGTGAAATGGAATCTCAGAGTCGTCTTGAGTTGCATTTCTCTGATGATTAAGGATGTTGAGCATTTCTTCAAGTGTCTCTCAGCCATTAGGGATTCCTCCTTTGTGAATTCTCTATTTAGCTCTCTCCCCCATTTTTTGATTGGATTGTTTGGTTTCTTGGCATTTAATTTCTTGAGTTCTTTGTAGATTATGGATATTAGCCCTCTGTCAGATGTGGGGTTGGTGAAGATTTTCTCCCAGTATGTAGGCTGCCGTTTTGTTCGAATGACAGTGTCCTTTGCCTTACAGAAGCGTTTCAGTTTCATGAGGTCCCATTTATTGATTGTTGATCTCAAGTCCTGAGCTGTTGGTGTTCTGTTCAGGAAGTTGTCGCCTGTGCCAATTAGTTCGAGGGTTTCTCCCACTTTATCTTCTAGTAGATTTAGTGTGACTGGCCTTATGTTAAGGTCTTTGATCCACTTGGACTTAAGTTTTGTACAAGGTGATAAGTACGGGTCTAGCTTCATTCTTTTACAAATGGACATCCAGTTGGACCAGCACCATTTGTTGAAAATGCTGTACTTCTTCCATTGTGCCGTTTTGGCTTCTTTGTCAAAAATTAGGTGGCCATAAGTGTGTGGGTCTATTTCTGGATCTTCAATTCGATTCCATTGATCTACTGGTCTGTTTCTATACCAATACCATGCTGTTTTTACAACTATTGCTCTGTAGTACAGCTTGAAATCTGGGATGGTAATACCTCCAGAAGGTTTTTTTTTTTTTTTTTTTTTGTACAGGATTGATTTAGCTATTCTGGGCTTTTTTTTTTCCGTATGAAATTGAGACTAGCTCTTTCCAAGTCTATAAAAAATTGTGTTGGTATTTTGATAGGAATTGCATTGAATCTATATATTGCTTTTGGTAGGATGGCCATTTTTATTATGTTGATCCTACCTATCCATGAGCATGAGAGATCTTTCCATCTTCTAAAGACCTCTTCCATTTCTTTTTTCAAGGGCTTGAAGTTCTTGAGATGTATTATTGGATTACACAAAAAATTTTGATTTCTTTTTTCTTCCTTTCATATTTTTATCCTTTAAAGAAAATTTAAGTTGTATTCAGAAGCCTGGACATTGTCAGTTGCCAAACACGGCAGACTTATGTGTTATTTTAAGAAGTGGAAGTGGTCCTGGGTCTGCTCTGAAATGAAAATAAGCCATGTTTCCCCACTACACTCAAGAGGCCTGAAAATAAATGTTACTTGTTCATTTCAAAAACTACCATACAAAACCGAAGCACTTTTGTGTGCAAAGTAAAACACCCATTGAAGAAGTGGTGAGAATTTATTTTGGTATATGAGTTTTATGTCTTTCTCAGTTCCATTGAAATGAATGCAAATATTTACATGCAGTATTTTATTAATAACTATTTTAGTATTGTTTCAAAGAATTGCTGCATATATGTTTACAAATAGCTTTTAGTTATGGGTAAATATTAGAGGAAGGTTTGACTTTTCCTTTAAATGATGTTGATTGAATGTTTTCTGTCATTGTTTAAGATGTCAGGAAGTAACATTTTTAGTTTTTAAGTCTTACCTGCTTAATACTTCTCTGTGTGCTTAAAATGATTACACTTAGACTGGAACTATGCTTCAGTGGATCTTCTGCACACACACACACACACACACACACATCCATGCACACACACATACGTGACTGTAATAGGCTTAAGGTAAAGATGAAAATTTATGATAACACTCGCTCAGGCACCATCAGAGTGGCTTCCACCTAAAGCAGATGGGAAAAAGTACAGCCAGACATTATGCAGAGAGAAAGACATTAGAAACACACATCTCTAAATGGGATGTTTCCATGATCCTCCCCTCCACCCCAGAACTCAGGGAACCCTGTGGAAGAGAAAGCAGAAAGACTGTAAGAGTCAAAAGTGATAGAGGGCACAAAGAAAACCATGACTTCTAAACACAGCAGGATTAGCACACATATGATCTCACAGAGACTGTGGTAGCATGAACAGGACGTGCACTTGGCTGCCCCAGATGGGTTCCCAGCACTGAGAGGGAAAATAGACACAAGCTTCCAGCCCTAACCCAGAAGTTATCTCCAACTGATCACTGTTTGCAAAGGAAAAATTAGTTTCTCCAATGGATTCTTACTGGGAAAACAAACAGGTTCTATGCCCAGCAGTAGATGACCGTTCAAAATATACTCAATCACATTTCTGGAGGTTCGTCAGAGCATTTTCTTTATTCTTACAGGTCTTTTACATATATATATATTATAATATCTGTTTTTGTGTTTTTATGGTATTTCTGTGCATACAAATGGGTGTCTCTGCATCTATATATTTCATGTGTTTTTTTTTCCTTTGGCTCATTTTCTTGTTTGTTTGTTTTAGCCTATCCTGGATTAATTGATTTTGTTTTGTGTATATATATATATATATATATATATATACATATATATATATACATGTATATATACATATATATATACATATATATGTATATATACATGTATATATATATAAACTTTTTAGATGCCTATTTGTTTTCTAAACAGAGCGAGAAAGAGTGGGTGAAGATTTGAATGGGAGGAGAGATAGGGAGGAGGTGGAGGAGGGGAAATTTTAATCAGAATGTGTTGTGTGAAAAATTATATTTAATAAAATAAAAAGAAAATAAAATTTATAACAACATTCAAAACTATGACATTAATCTATTACTAGCTTCTGAGAAGAGGCTTGTAATAGATTAATGTCATAGTTTTGAATGTTAATCTGAAATTCTTAATTAAATAGAGTGTACTAAGGCTTTAAATGAGTAAAAGAAGGATTTCGGCGAATGTATTGTGTCCTGGGAAGGAGAGGCTGGCTAGTTCAAGAAGGTTTTGGGAATGAGGCAAATCTTGTGTGTGTGTGTGTGTGTGTGTGTGTGTGTGTGTGTGTGTGTGTGCGTGTGTGCGTGTGTGTGTGTGTGTGTGTGTGATACTCTATAAGGTCAAAGTGAGAGGTAATACCCAGCCAGGAAAGAAGGGTTTCCACAAGCATACAAGGTCTGATGCTTTATATGAGCAGACATGTGAACACCTTAATTGTTCTCTCACATTTTCATTATTAGGGTCTGAAGTTATTCATGACAATGGACCCTTTGGTTGTGAAGCATTGACTTTTCCTGCTAAAATTCAAGTTATCAGGGATGCAAAGGGTTGACAGTCAATCTTATCTACCATCTATTGGAAAATAATACATTTTCTAGGAATTTGCAGAGTCTCAGATCTGGAGGCGAAAAAGCTGATAGCAGGAATATCAGTAAAACTTGTCGAGACCTAGATAATGAAATGAGAGACAAATGAAAATCTCAGAGGATGAGACTTAGTAGGACAACGAGTTAATGAAGAACCAGAAAAAGGCACATTAGAAAGTTGTTTGCTATTCTTTATTCAGTGAATGTTCCTTAAATTAAAGCTTGGAGGTTGAAGAACATGGATTATAAAGAACTGAAAGGAAGTGTAAGTGTAAAGGAGCATTTTAAATATGCCTTTGGAGATGACAAAGGCTAGAACCATCTTTGTGGCACGCAAACTTGAGTAGTTCTCAGCTTCTTCAGAACCACAGGACCAATGATGAAAATGATAAGAGGCAAAAAATATGAAGATTGAAAAAGATACAAAATGCAGCAGGAATTGTTACTTCAAAATAGAATTTAAAAACAAGCCAGCAAATAAACAAAAACCAGGAAGCTAAAAATTACCAGACCCTTTTTTTTGGTTCAAAATATAAATAGAAAAGATGTTTGGCATTCTAGAAACTGCTACTGTGATCTTAGAGTTTTGTGTATGAGACAATGATCTTTGGTCATGTTGCTTGTTGCTCTGTCAGAAAGCGTGGAGACTGAAAATAGGAAAGAAATAAACTTATTTATATCTCGGACAGTATCTAGAGACAGAGAAGTTCTAAAACTTTCTCAGTCTTGCCCATAATTATTTAACAATTTATATTTAAAATGATAAAAAACAAAAACCCCTCTGGTTCTTACAGTCTTTCTACCTCCTCTTCCATGTGGTTCCCTGAGCTCTAAGGGGAGTAATTTGATGGAGATATCCCATTTAGAGCTGTGCAGTCTAATGTATTTCTTTCTCTGTGTAATGCGAAGCTATGGGTCTCTGTATTTGTTCTAATCCTCGCAGGAGGAAGCTTCTCTGATGATGGTTGAATAAGGCACTAATCTATGAGTATAGCAGAATGTCATTAGGAATAATCAGATCACTAATTTTTTAAGCCCAGTTGTATTTGGTTTTACCCTATGTCCCTGGGATATCTAGTCTCTGGTTCTTGCTCATCCAAGCAGTTTCAGGTATGGGTTCCATCTTGTGGAAAGTGCCCTAAGTCAAATCATATGATGGTTGTTTATTCCCACAGGATTGTGCGGCCAAGCCATAGCATATTATACAAGCAAGGGCAGCATTATATATCAAAGAGTTTTTATGTCTAGCGGGGTGTTTATGTTTTTGTTTTGGTAGCTTTCAGAGTCACCTTCCTATACCAAATACATGAGAATGTAGGGGTGAAGGTTCTGTGTAGGCACCAGCTCACCTTCACCATGTTCAATAAGTTGTGTGGGTGTTGTTTTCAGTACTGGGGTCTTGTTGTCACTCTGTGGAGAGTAACCTATCAAGATCATAGGTCATGGCAACAGCCTAGTTTGTTTTGAGATTTCCAAGGGATCTCTTTAGCAAACAACTCAATTAGATGGAACTCAGTGCCAGTACCTGAAGCTTCATTTGGTGACAAGATATGACCAGTGGGAACTCAGTCTCTCAATTTTGAGACTTCACTGGGATCACCTCATATATTTTAGGAAGTTTCCACTGCACTAAGTTTCTATACCACTGATCAAATGCCCCTCAATTCTAGCTGTCTCTTCCTGCATTCTCTTCCTCAAAACTATTGTCCCCTGGTCCCCAAATGACACTACCATTCCTGTTCCCCACAGCAGTTAACATCCACATATAATTGAATATATACCACATTTATCTTTCTGGGACTGGGTTACCTCTCTCAGCAATTTTTTGTAGTTCCATCTATTTCCCTGCAAATTCCATGATAACATTTTTTAAAACATTCATTCTTCTTAGGAGGAACATGTAGGTCATTTCCAGTTTCTGGATATTATAAAAGAACCACAATGAACTTGGTTGAGAAAGTATCCCTATGGTAAGATGAAGCATCCTTTAGATATATGCTCAAGAAAGGTATAGTTCGATCTTTTTTTTTTGCAGCTTCAATTTTATTTTATTTTTTTATTTTTTTAAATATTTTATTTTTTTTCTTCAAGTTACATCTCAGTCACAAACCCCTGCCTATTCCCCCTTCCTATCCTGCCCTTCCAACCTCTTCCCCCGAGAAGTTTCCCCTTTCAGTCCAACAGATGGTTCCTTCTCTTATAACAGTAAATACTATAAAAAACAACAGATATAAATATGCCACATTTATGAGAGTTAAATGGCCCAGGATACCTTCCCAATATCCAGTTTATACATATTTGGCCCCTGACTTTAACATTCTACTATCTAACCATCTCCATGAGTTTAAAGGTCTATATTTGACTCAACATTCATACTAACTTGCAACACACTTTTAAGAGTCTCTTCTTACATCTATAACACCCTCTTGATTCCTAAACAACTCAAAATTTAACTATGAGACTCTAGCTGTCTATTCTTCAACCACCTCAGAGACCTGAGAGGGATAAATATATCTGCTTATATGGGAAGTACAGGGCCTGCAGCTTCCAAAACTAAGAAATGACTTACCAGTGACTGCCTGGACAGTTCCCATTTTCTCTCCATACATTCCTGCATCAGTCTTCAGCCTTTGGTCCTGTTTCTCTGACAGACATTTGCTGTAGAGCAGGGATTATGAAGGACTTACCTACCCTGTCTTGGCAGAGTTAGGCTGTCAACTTCCCTGCTACCAAGTTTTGTCCTTTTTGGACAGCAGTCTGTCTGCAGTTGGAGCAAGGGGTTTTTTCATGCCAAGAGATAGGCTTGCCACTAATTCAACCATCTCACACTGGAGATTCTTCGATGCTTATCTTCTACTTGGAGTAGAATAGGGGGTGCTGTCAGGAGCTGATATGTCTCGATATCAAAAAAAAAAAAGAAAATCTTAATTTAAGATAACATCCTTGAATGCCATATTCTGCAGATCTCTTGGGGTTTTTGAAGATGCCCTATCCATCTCTTGTATTTAGATAAGCAAATGTTGCTTGTCTCTTAGCAACTTGATTACTGGGTAGTTTAGAGAATATCTGTGATAGACTGTCATAGTAGCTAACAAAGTGACATGTTTGCATGACTACGAGTTTGTTTTACTTAACTATCCTAGACAGTTTTAGACGGTTGGTATCAAGAGGCCAGAGCTTCACATTTTATTTTTAAGTATCTCTAGGTATGATACCAGTAGGAAGCGTTACCTTTAATTTTGTATCCATGTACAAAGATCTATTCAATTGTGGTTAAATATACTCTTAATTATGTATCAATATACAAAGATCAATGCCTATGTAGCCCAATACAATCTTAATATTACGTCCATATACAAGGGTCAATACCATTGTGGCCAACTATAATCTTAATTTTGTATCAATATACAAAGATCAATACCGATGTAATCCAATACAATCTTATTTTTGCACAATAAACCATGGTCAATACCACTTTAGCCAAATATACTACTAATTTTGTATCAATATACAAAGGTATAAGGGCATATTCAATAATCTGCCCCTTCTTCTTGGACCTTCCTGTGCTATGTCTATGTCTCATTTTTCTCAAGCTTATGCACTCCTACACAGGAGAGAAAGAAGGATACAGAAAAGGAAAAGTAGGAAGTCCCTGGGGCTAACCTCCAAAACCCATTAAACAGGACCATTTATCATCTTGTAATCTCTTCCCCTAAATATCAGAGTTTTCAGTTATCCTTCAAATAACCAAAAAGAAGGGCAGAGAAATACCTTCCCCACCCTCTGGGAATGGGACATCGCTCTCTTAAAGTGACTTCCTGCTGATTTGGGTCGTAGTAGACCTGTTTGGGGCCCAAACCCAAATGGAAAAAATGGTTAAAAATGTTAGTACACTACTTTTATGTTCAGTCCTTCTGTTCTCAGCTGTTTAGATGACCTAAGGAGTTTGTAGGCAGAAGCTGATCTTGCAAGCTTCACTGAGGTTCCTGCCGGGGCATTGTGTAGAGCTGAACGGTCCCAGCGACATTGGATTGCCGTGGTTGCAGGCCCCCGATGGAGACAGCTATTGAGGAAGTCTGCCAGGTAGAATCAACTGGGTCACTTGTCCTCCTTGGTGCCTGATTCTGCTCTCTGCTGAGGTTTCCGCTGTCCAGCCGTCCCCGGGCTCCCCTAATGGACGCTTCGATTCTCCTGGAAAGATAAGAACAGAGCCCTGCCCCAATCCCAACCCTGGGACAATTACCCTCTTTTTTTTTTTGGGGGGGGGGGGGCTAGGTAGTACTTCTCCTGAAGCAAATTTGGCCTTCCGACAACATGCAAAGCGTTATCTTTCAATCCGGGTTAAAGAAGAAATCATTCTGTCACCTTGGAGCTAAACCAGCTCCAGTGTATATATTTTGAGATCCCAAAGGACAATCTGACTGCATCGAGAAGGCCTATTGTAAGTAGCCTCTAAACCCAGGTCCCTCCAAATCCCATGTGTGTGTCTCTGAACTCTAATTATTGGGATCAGAGACCTATGTTTCACATATGAAGGGATCAAAGATGTGTTCCACCACTCCTGGATCGAAGTCTTTCTCTATTTAGAGTTTGCCCTGCATCAGGCTGACCTGAGCTCCGGGATCTGCCAGTTTCTGTCTCCAGTGTGCTGGGAGATGGGACCAAGGGTGTACTCTTCTTGAATGGTGGGACCAAGAGTATGCACCCTCACCACCCTGCTCAGTATGACTCCAGAATACATAAGACCACCAACTCTACGGTGCTCCCCCCATCTCCGCTGAAGTCAAAGGCATGGGCCAACACCACAATTCTCTTGTATTTTACCTTAGCTCCACGTCTTCTCTACACCTGGAGGTCTGCAAAACCAGGCCGAATGGCTGTATCCTCTATTCCATTCACAGTGTTTTAGCCCTGCCACCTGCCTTTTTTTTTTTTTTTTTTTTTTTTTTTAGTTAATAAATTTATTTGTTTGTTGCTTCAGGTTAAATCTTTATCATATTGTCCTCTTTTCCCGCTTCCCAGCCCCACCCTCCCATGCTCTAACCCCTGACCCTTCCGTCTTGTTCCTCTGGGGTGGAGTGTCCCTGCCTAACATTCTCTCACCACAGATCAGGAGTCATATGAGGGCCAAGAGCCTCTTCATTCACCTGGGGCCTACGAGGCAGTACTGCCAGTGAAAAGTGTCTCCTTGCTACTGGGGGAGCTAAAAAAAAGACCAACAAACACACAAACCCACAAAAACAAAGAATATCAACAAAAAAAGAGAGGAAAAAGAGAAGGGTAAAGGAAACAGAAAAAAGAAAACAAGGAGAAGGAAAAAGAAAAAGATAAAAAAAAGTTTATGTCCATGTTCCTTTGGGTGTGTTGATGTAGTACAGATATCCTGTACGATATAGCTAAAATCCTACTATAAGTGAATAGATACCATGTGCATCCTTCTAAGACTGGGTTAGCTCACTCAGGATGAGCTTCTCTAGATCCATCCTTTTGGTTGCAAATTGCATGATTTCATTGTTTCTGATAGCTGAGTAATATTCCATTGTATAGATGTACCACAGTTTTTTAATCCATTCTTCATTGGAGGGACATCTGGGTTGTTTCCAATTTCTAGCTATTACAAATAAGGCTGCTATGAACATAGATGAGGAGACTTCCCTATGTTTCCGTGAGAGGTCCTTTGGGTGTATACCCAGAAGTGGTATGGCTGGGTCCTGAGGCATGGTTATTTCTAGATTTCTAAGATATCGCCAGACAGACCTCCATAGTGGTTGCACAAGCCTGCACTCCCACCAGCAATGGAGTAGGGTTCCCCTTTCTCCACACCCTCGCCAGCATGCAATCTCATTTGAGCTCTTTATCTTAGCCATTCTAACAGGTGTTAGGTGGAATCTCAGGGTCATCTTGAGTTGCATTTCTCTGATGATTAAGGATGTTGAACATTTCTTCAGGTGTCTCTCAGCCCTAAGGGATTCCTCCTTTGTGAATTCTCTATTTAGCTCCATCTCCCATTTTTTGATTGGATTATTTGGTTCCTTGGCATTTAGTTTCTTGAGTTCTTTGTAGATTTTAGATAATAGCCCTCTGTCAGATGTGGGGTTGGTGAAGATTTTCTCCCAGTCTGTTGGTTGTCGTTTTGTTCGAATGACAGTGTCCTTTGCCTTACAGAAGCTTTTCAGTTTCATGAGGTCCCATTTATTGATTGTTGATCTCAGGTCCTGAGCTGTTGGTGTTCTGTTCAGGAAGTTGTCACCTGTGCCAATGAGTTCGAGGGTTTCTCCTACTTTTTCTACTAGTATATTTAGTGTGGCCGGCTTTATGTTAAGGTCTTTGATCCACTTGGATTTAAGTTTGGTACAAGGTGATAGGTATGGGTCTAATTTCATTCTTTTCCAAGTGGACATTCAGTTGGACCAGCACCATTTGTTGAAGATGCTGTCCTTCTTCCATTGTGTGTTTTTGGCTTCTTTGTCAAAGATTAGTTGGCCATAGGTGTGTGGGTCCATGTTTGGGTCTTCAATTCGATTCCGTTTATCCACTGGTCTGTTTCTATACCAGTACCATGCTGTTTTTATTACTGTTGCTCTGTAATACAGCTTCAAATCTGGGATGGTGATACCTCCAGATGTTTTTTCATTGTACAGGATTGATTTAGCTATTCTGGGCTTTTTGTTGTTCCATATGTAGTTGAGAATAGCTTTTTCCAGGTCTATAAAGAATTGTGTTGGTATTTTGATAGGAATTGCATTAAATCTATATATTGCTTTTGGTAGGATAGCCATATTTATTATGTTGATCTTACCTATCCATGAGCATGGGAGATCTTTCCATCTTCTAAAGGCCTCTTCCATTTCTTTCTTCAGGGGCTTGAAGTTCTTGTTATATAGGTCCTTTACATGCTTGATTAGAGTTACCCCCAGGTATTTTATGATGTTATGTTGTTTGTGGCTATTGTGAAGGGGGTTGTTTCCCTTATTTCTTTCTCAGTATATTTGTTTGTTGTGTAAAGAAGGGCTTCTGATTATTTTGAGTTAATGTTGTATCCAGCCACCTTGCTGAAGTTGTTTTATCAGCTGTAAGAGTTCTTTGGTTGAGTTTTTGGGGTCGCTTTTTCTGCATCTAGCGAGATTGTCATGTGGTTTTTTTCTTTCATCTTGTTTATGTGGTGAATTACATTGATAGACTTTCATATATTCAACCATCCCTTCATTCCAGGGATGAAGCCTACTTGATCATGGTGTATGATACTTTTGATGTGTTCTTGAATTCGGTTTGCTAGTATTTTATTAAGTATTTTTGCATCTATATTCATGAGGGAGATTGGTCTGAAGTTCTCTGTCTTTGTTGGGTCTTTGTGTGGTTTAGGAATCAGAATGACAGTGGCCTCATTGAATGAGTTTGGCAGTGTTCTTTCTGTTTCTATGTGGTGGAAAAGTTTGAAAAGTAATGGTGTTAGTTCCTGTTTGAAGGTCCTGTAGAATTCCGAGCTAAAGCCATCTGGCCCTGGGCTTTTTTTGTTTGGGAGATTATTAATGACTGTTTCTATTTACTTGGGTGTTATTGGGCTGTTTAAGCTGTTAATCTGATTTTGATTTAGTTTTGGTAGGTGGAATCTATCGAGGAAATTGTCCATTTCACTTAGATTTTCAAATTAAGTGGAATATAGATTTTTAAAGTAATGCCTGAATATTTTCTGGATCTCCTCAATGTCTGTTGTTATTTCTCTCTTTTCATTTCTGATTTTGTTGATTTTGTTTCTTTCCCTTTGCCTTTTAGTTAATTTGGCTGGGGGTCTGTCTATTTTGTTGATTTTCTCAATGAACCAACTCTTGGTTTCATTGATTCTTTGCATAGTTCTTTTTGATTCTAAGTTGTTGATTTCAGCCCTAAGATTGATGATTTCCTGCCTTCTGCTCTTCTTGGGAGTGTTTGTTTCTTTTTTTTCCAATTCACCCAGCTTAGCTGTTAGTTCACTAATATGAGCTGTCACAATTTTCTTTTTGAAAGCACTTAGTGCTATGAACTTTCCTCGTAGCACAGCTTTCAATGTATCCCATAGGTTTGGGTATGTTGTGTCTTCATTGTCGTTGGATTTTAAGAAGTCTTTGATTTCCTTCTTTATTTCTTCCCTGACCCAGTGGTCATCCAGTAAGGGGCTGTTCAATTTCCATGTGTGTGTAGGCTTTCTGTTGATTGTTTTGCTGTTGAAGACCAGCTTTATTCCGTGGTGGTCTGATAAGATTCAAGGTGTTATTTCAATTTTCTTGTATCTATTGAGACTATCCTTGTGACCAACTATGTGGTCGATTTTGGAGAAGGTTCCGTGGGGTGCTGAGAAAAAGGTGTATTCCTTTGTGTTTGGGTGAAATGTTCTGTAGATATCTGTTAGGTCCATTTGTTTCATGATCTCTGTTAGACTCAATATTTCTCTGTTTGTCTTCTGTCTTGATGATCTGTCCATTGTTGTGAGTGGGGTGTTGAGGTCTCCCACTACTGATGAGTTGTGATCGACGTGCGCTTTAAGTTTTAGAAGTGTTTCTTTTACGAAAGTAGGTGCCTTTGTATTTGGGGCATAGATGTTCAGTATTGAGATTTCCTCTTGATGAATAATCCCTTTAATGAGTATATAGTGCCCTTCTTTGTCTTTCTTCATTAACTTCAGTTGGAAGTCTGTTTTGTTTGATATTAGGATGGCTACTCCAGCTTGCTTCCTGGGTCCATTTGCTTGGAAAACCTTTTCCCAGCCCTTTACTCTGAGGCAGTGTCTATCTTTCGTAGTTAGATGTGTCTCTTGTATACAGCATAAGGAAGGGTCTTGCTTGCGGATCCACTCTGTAAACCTGTGTCTTTTTATTGGGGAGTTGAGTCCATTTATGTTGATGGATATTATTGACCTGGGGTTGTTATTTCCCATTAGTTTGGTATATGTGGTGGTCCTGTGCCTCTTTTGGTTTAGTTGCTGAGGGGTTTTCTATTCCCTTTGTTTTCTTGGGTGGAGTTTCCTTCTCTGGGTTGGGATTTTCCTTCTAGGATTTTCTGTAGGGCTGGGTTTGTGGGTAGATATTGTTTAAATTTGATTTTGTCATGGAATATCTTGTTTTCTCCATCTATGTTGATAGAGAGTTTTGCTGGGTAAGGTAGTCTGGCTAGGCACCTATAATCTCTCAGGACTTGTAGTATATCTGACCAGGCCCTTCTAGCTTTTAAAGTTTCTGAGGAGAAGTCAGGTGTAATTCTGATGGGTCTGCCATTGTATGTGACTTGACCTTTTACTCTTACAGCTTTTAATATTCTCTCTTTGTTCTGTACATTTGATGTTTCAATTATTATGTGGCAAGAGGAGTTTCTTTTCTGATCTAATCTGTTTGGTGTTCTGTAAGCCTCTTGGATTTTTATTGGCATCTCTTTTTTCAGGTTTGGGAAGTTTTCCTCTATGATTTTGTTGAAGATATTTCCTGGACCTTGGAGTTGGGAGTCTTCTCTTTCCTCTATACCTATAATTCTTAGGTTCCGTCTTTTCATTGAGTCCTTGATTTCTTGGATGTTGTGAGTGAGAGATTTTTTAGCCTTCTCATTTTCTTTGGATGTTGTACTGATTTCTTCCATCGAATCTTCCATGCCTGAGATCCTGTATTCCATCTCTTGCATCCTATTGTTGATACTCGCATCCGTAGTTCCTCTTCTCTTCCCTTGGTTCTCCACTTCCTCTTTTAACTGTGACTATGTTTTCTTTATTGTTTCTATTTCTATTTTCATGTCTTGTATGGTTTTGTTCGTTTTGTACATTTCCTTCTCCAGCTTGCTTGTTTTTGTATGAAAATCTTTCATTGCTTTGTCCTTTTCCTGTTCAAGCTCTGTCACCTTGGCTTGGAGTTCTTTAATGGTGTTGTTCGTTGTTTCATCTTGTAAAATTGTGGCTTCTTTGAATTCCTTCATAGATTTAAGTTCTTCTTGAAGGGACTCTATCACTTTCCATAATGCAGAATTGTCAACGTTTTCATGTGTTTCTGTTGGTGTGAGGTCATCCGAATTGGATGAGCTAGGATAATTCTGCTTTGTTGGAGTCATATTTCCTTGATTTCTAATTTTTCTTGGACCTTTGGCCATATGGATGCGTTTAACTGTGTGTTCTTGTCGTTTTCTGTGCTTGGATCCACAGGGGATGCTTTGGTGCAGGGGACGAGTTGCTTGGCTATCTGTCGTTGCTTACAGGGGGATCTCAGGGTCACTGTGGTTTTAATAGCCAGAAGCACTGTGAGCTTGTGCAGCCTATTCCCAGGTGGTGAGTAATGGTCTGGGATTGTTTCACTGCTCCCAATTCAGACTTCTCTATGTTGCACTCTGAGTTATCAGCCTGTAATGATTCTGATGGTATGGACCTGTTTGCCAGGCACAGATTCTGTTGGCTTTGTTTGTCGTTACGGAGGCTGACAGGGTCTGGCTCCCTGATTTCTAGTTTCTCACTAGGCTTCTCGCCACAGGCCTGACCTCTGTGCCTGATTCCCTCCCTGTCTGCCCAACCGCAGTTCTCCCTCCCTGGCTGCTCGGCCGTGGGTGCACCGAGCCCCGGATCCTCCTGCCGCCTGAGTGGGCCTCTCGCCCCAGCAGCTCAGCCGTGGGTGCCTGGATCCCTAGCCCCGCCCGCACCTGGCTCCCTCCCCAGTTGTCCTGCCACGGGTGCGCGGATCCCTGGCCCCGCCCACGCCGGGCTCCCTCCCCAGTTGTCCTGCCGTGGGTTCGTGGGGATTTGGCCCTGCTGGCGCCGGGCTCCCTCCCCAGATGTTCTGCAGTGAGTGTGCGGGGATTCGGCCCCTCCCGCCGGCCTTTGGCTTCCCGGCTTCCCGCTCTCTTGGAACCTCCGCCCTCCGCATCTGGAGCGGCTGCGGACCACCCACTGAGCTCCCTGTTTGTTCCTTGCTAAGGCTTCCACTATCCCGCAAAGTTTCTTAAGTGGGTATAAGTTCTTCCTGAGGTGTGGGGAGCCCAGTAGGCTAGTGATCGATCGCCAAGTGGCCTCTGATTCTGCCTGCTGTGAGCTGGGGTCGATCTTACCAGGCGCCTCTCCAAATGGGAGTTCCCGAATCCCGGGTTTAGTGGCTTCCGTGTCTGGGAGAGATGGGGGGAGAGCCTTTCCCTGGGACTTTTAACAGTCCCTTGGGAGCTGTGAATGTTCCTGGGGGGGTCTAGCCCCTCCGGTTTTTGCACAGTGCCCAATAACTCTGTGTTTTAATGGCTCTTTTTTCCCCCGCATTCAGAATGTGTCAGTGTAGGTCGCCGCCATCTTGGCCCCCCTAATTCGATCTTGAGGTATATCAATTGTTATCTTTCTGAAAAACTGCCACACTGATTTTCACAGTGGCTATACAAGTTTGCATTTCCACCATCAAAGGATGAATGTTCTCCTTATTCTATATCCTCACTAGCATGAGTTGTCACTTGTGTTATTGATCTTAGCCATTCTGACAAGTGTAAGATGTCATCTCAAAGTAGTTTTGATTTATATTCCCCATTGGCTAAGGGTATTGAACATTTCTGAAAGTGTTTCTTAGTCATTTGAACTCCTTTTATTGAGAATTCTGTTTAGATTAGTGTCCCATTTTTTTAATTGAGTTTTGATTTTTTGATGTCTTATTTCTTGAGTTCTTTATATATTTTGTATATTCGTCCTCTATTGGATGCAGAACTCATAGAAATTATTTCCCATTCTGTAGGATGCTTGTATCCATTTATCCACCCCTTGTCCAAATGAAGGTATCCTTTTCATACAGAAATTTTTTTATTTCATGAGGTCCAATTTATTAATTGTTAATCTGAGTGCCTGCACTAATGGTATTCTATCCAAAATGTCTTCTGTGCCAATAATTTTAAAGCTATTTCCCATCCCCATTTTTTCTGTCAGGTTCATTTTACGTGTTTTTATGTTGAGGTCTTTTATCCATTTGGAGTGGAGTTTTGTGCAGGATGGTGAGTATGGATCTATTTGCACCCTCCTTCATTCACATATCCAGGTTGACCAGCAACATTTGTTTGAAGATACTCTCTTTTTTCCAGTGTGTATTTTTGGCCTCTTTATCAAAAATCAGGTGTCCACAGGCGTGCGGATTTATATTTGACTCATCAATCCAATTCCAGTGATCAACATGTCTGTTTTTATGCCAATACCATACTATTTTTATTATTATAGCTCTGTAGTACAATGTGAAATAAGGGATAGTCGTCCCTCCACCAGCTGATTTTTATTAAGGTTATTTTACCTATCTTGGGTTGTTTTGTTTTGTATTTTTCATTTCTGTATGAAGCCGAAAATTGTCCTTTCAAGATCTGTGAAGAATTAATCATGTTGGAATATTGATGGGAACTGTTTTAAATCTGTAGATGGCTTTTTGGTAAGATGGCAATTTTTAGTATGGGCCCACAGGAGGTGTGGGCACTGGGTGAAGAAAGACTGCAGTAGGTGTTCTGTTGCAAGCTAGGAATGAGACTGGGGAATTGGGTTTGGAGGAGAGAAGAGAGTGGTAAAAGTCGTCAATAAACTTTCCTGTTTCGTGGTCTGCTCACTTGATCTGTTTCTAAGGAATACCTGCTGGTCTTGGGGACTGGGATAATAGGATGGGTTGGGAGAAGGAAGGTTGAAACAAAATATATTTGGACTCTGTTAAGGAAGTGGGTTGGAAGGAAAGGAAGGCTGCCATGGTTTTTGGTTGTTGTTTTGTTTTTGTTTGGGGGGGGGTTTGTTTGTTTTATTTTTTATTTTATTTATTTATTTGTTTGTTTGTTTGTTTGTTTGTTTGTTTGTTTGTTTATTTATTTATTTTTGCGGCAGAGCTGGGGATGAGACTATGGGATTGGATCTTGAGGAGCCAAAGAGAGGTGAAGATCTCTACAGGTAGTCCACCTGCTTCCCTGGCAGGAGTCCACACTTAGATTCTTAATGTGGGACCTAGGAACCAAACTCAAGTCCTTATAAGTTCATTTTACTGACTAATGGTTTTCTTGGATTCATATTTTCTTACTTCTCTTAACCAACATTAATAATTTGTTTTAGCCTCAGAAGATATCAATATGGGACAGTTGTTAATATATGAACACATAACAAAATACCAGCACACCAAGTGGAGTAAGTGATTTTTTTCTAGTTAAGTCTCTACTGCTTAATGACATATACAATAATGTCTATCACAGTTTCCATACATGTTGTTTGGAAATATATGTAAGAACAGTGCACAAAATGTAAGTGTATACATAGCTCAATGACTTTTCCCACTATGTCTATAAAACTATAATACCACTTAGACTAGGAAACAGATCTTGACTAAAATTATCCATTTGGCACAATGCTTTCCAACATGAATCTCAGTGTTCTTACAGTAACCCATTTCCTGAGATTAAATTATAAAGCTTTTAGTCTCATTTTATTTTTATAGAAATAAAATAATAATAAATTTTACTTCTGTTGTGTGTGAATTTTGTTCTCAATATTATATATGCTAGATTCCTATGTGTAGTAGTTTTAATTTAAAATGTATTTCATCATGAAAAATTCATAGATCCGAAATACTTATGTGTGTTTTCTTGGATTTTATCTTAAAAATCTTAGTTAGCTGTGCAATTCATCTTTGTGGTTTGAGAGTATATTTTTATTTTTTAATAATAAACATTTTATTAATTCTTAGACTCTTTCATACTACATATTTTGAGTATATCCACTGCATATTCCTTCTCCCAACTCTTCCCAGACCCAACTCTTCCTTACTCTCCTCTATTTTGATAGACTAGATTATCTCACAGCAAATATCCTGCTCCTTTGGCTCTTACAATCTGCCCACTCTTTTTTTTTTTTTTTGTGAAGTTCCCTGAGCCTTAGGTGCAGAAGCTGTGCTGCAAATATATTAACTGGAAACAGGTGCCACACTGTCATTTGTTCAACACGTTTTGATTAATTGTAACTTTTTAAAAATTTATTTATTTATTGTTTCAGGTTACATCTCCATCATAGTGTCTTCTTTCCACCCCTCCCAGTCCCGTCCTCCCACCCTCTACCCCCTAACCCTTCCATCCCACTCCTTTGGAGTGGAGTGTCCCTACATAACAGTCCCCCGCCCCAGTTCAGCAGTCATATGAGGGCCAAGAGCCTCCTCATACGCTGGGAGCCTACAAGGCAGCACCACTAGGGAAAAGTGTCTCATTGACAGGAAGAAAAATAAAAAGTCTATGTTCTTGTTCCCTTTGGTGCATTGGTTGTAGTATAGTTATCCTGTACTATATAGCTAAAATCTGACTATAAGTGAATAGATGCCATGTGCATCCTTCTGAGTCTGGGTTAGCTCACTCAGGATGAGCTTCTCTAGTTCCATCCATTTGGCTGCAAATTACATAATTTCATTGTTTCTGATAGCTGAATAGTATTCCATTGTATAGATGTACCACAGTTTTTTAATCCATTCTTCGGTTGAGGGACATTTGGGTTGTTTCCAGTTTCTAGCTTTTACAAGTAAGGCTGCTGTGAACACAGATGAGGAAACTTCCTTGTGAGTTGGTGAGGAGTCATTTGGATATATACCCAGAAATGGTATGGCTGGGTCCCGAGGAAGAGCTATTCCAAATTTTCTAAGATATCACCAGACTGACCTCCATAGTGGTTGCACAAGCCTGCACTCCCACCATCAATGGAAGAGGGTTCCTCTTTCTCCACACCCTCGCCAGCATGTGTTGTCATTTGAGCTTTTGATCTTAGCCATTCTGACAGGTGTGAGATGGAATCTCAGCGTCCTCTTGAGTTGCATTTCTCCGATGGTTAAGGAATCTGAGCATTTCTTCAACTTTCTCTCGGCCATTAGAGATTCCTCCTTTGTAAATTCTCTGTTTAGCTGTGTTTCCCTTTTTTTTTTTTTTTTGATTGGATTTTTTGGTTTCTTGGCATTTAATTTCTTGAGTTCTTTGTAAATTTTGGATATTAGCCCTCTGTCATATGTGGGGTTGGTGAAGATTTTTTCCCAATCTGTAGGCAGCCGTTTTGTTTGAATGACAGTGTCCTTTGCCTTACAGAAACTTTTCAGTTTCATGAGGTCCCATTTATTGATTGTTGGTCTTAGGTCCTGAGCTGTTGGTGTTCTGCTCAGGAAGTTGTCACCTGTGCCAAAGAGTTCAAGTGTTTTTCTGACTTTCTCTTCTGGTAGATTTAATGTGTCCAGCCTTATGTAAAGGTCTTTGATCCACTTGGACTTAAGTTTTGTACAACGTTATAAGTATTGGTCTAATTTCATTCTTTTATATGTGGACATCCAGTTAGACCAGGACCATTTGTTGAAGATGCTGTCCTTTTTCCTTGTAATGATCTCTGTCTACTGCAAAAAGAAGACTCTGATAAGAGCGTTATGCTTCTCTGTGGGGATAAGAATAAGTATTAGAATGCAGTTGAAATGAGCCTGGTTCAAAAGAGTAATCATAGAAAGTTTATTTTCATTAAATACTGCTACTTCTCCAATAGAACAATTTAGAAAAAGGCATTGAGAAGTATGGCAGCAAACTTTCTCCCCCCTGGAGCTCCACCAACTCTGGAGTTCTTTCTTACTTTTCACTTAATAAATCTCAATAAGGGGCTAGAGAGATGGATCTGTGGATAAGAGTACAGGCTGTCCTTCCAGAGAACCTAGATTTGGTCCCCAACATACACCTGGCACTCACAACCATCTGTAACTCCTGCTTCAGGGAATCTATACATTCTTCTGATCTCCACAGGCATTTCATTAACATGGAACACCGACATACATGCAGACATAACACTTATAACACAAAAAAGAAAGGTTAAAATGTCAAAGTAAATAGATTTTAATAAAGTTGCATTCGCTCTGCATTGAAAAGGGAAATATGGTGACTGTACTCACATGTAGTGAATACCCACTAAATCTAAAGAGACTCAAAAGTTTACTTGACATAAATTATATACAAATTGAAGTCATTAAATAAATGCAAGCTTGATAATTTCTTCATCTTAAAATTCAGCATTTCTCATTTATCCAACTTTTAATTTTTTCCACTAGCTAATTGCTGCTTAGCAATCAATGTTTTCTTGTCTCACTGGGTATCAACCAATCTTACAGCAGGGGAATTACAGCTGACTAGTGATGATTGGAGTCTTTTGAAGGAGAATGATTGCACATTCCATTTCTATGTTGAGAAAAATAATTATTTGTCCAGTCATATGAAACTAGAATGGCAAATGGGCAACAGGCGTGAAAATGATCCAGAAGGTGCATGATTTTAACACAGGGCTGAGTTCTTACCCATGCAGCAAGTATGACAGATCCATCACTTTCTTAAACATTCCTCTGATGATTTCATGGATGTGCCATTTTTTATGTGCCATTAATATCCACAGCATTAGAACTCTACTGCCTTGCTGTTGAGAAAATTTTGGTACATGGATGCTATGCTGTCATTTTGTATACTTTTAGTAAAGCCATAATATTTAAGTTTAGCTTAATGCATCTTATATAACAATGATCATTTTTTTGAGTTTTAAGTGTATGTTACTGAAGTGTCAAATATATTGCTATTTTTGTGCAACTATCATCTCCATTTATTTTCAGAATTTTCCATAATATGAGTTTATTTCTAATTATGTATGAAATTTTTACTTACTCTTCATTCTCCTTAATTTAAAGCATTGATACAAGCATCTTTATATACTATAAATCTTTTTATACAGATATAATTATTTTAATGCATTTGTCTTTTTAATGCTATGGAAAATAAGTAAAATGCAAACCAAATTATAATAATACTATTTTGTATGCTTTATGACTTTGAGTTACTGTCCAGAATTTTTTTACTTCTGATTGTATAGACTTGTGTATATTTCTATCAGAGACATCAAGTGTTAATAAACTTTCTCAGTTTGTTTGGTCATGTCATTTTGCTTTTGATTTTAGAAATTTATGAGAAATATGGACTTCTAGGTGAACAATTTATGTTTTCTTTTGCTTTTAGTGTTTTAAATATACCACTGTGCTACCAAAAGGCAGTGAGATTTCTGTTCATATTTCTAGTTAGAAATTTGTTGATGATCTCACTGAGAATCCTTTGACCAGTTGTTGTTCTCTGACTTTGGTTTTTGAGATTGTCTCAGTATGTGCCTTTTTTTGGTGGGTCTTATTTGGACTTTATTGACATTCCTAGATTCATATATTCATGAATCTTCCTCAGTTTACAAACTTTGCAATCATTAATTCTTCATATTATTTTTTTCTCTCCTAACTTTCTTTTTCTCCAGAATTTCTATATAGATTGACTTGACCATCTACCATAGGTCCCATGGACTCTGTTTTTTCACTTTCCTTTATTGTCTACTTCTGCTCCACAAACTAGATCATCTTCAATAGCTTGTATTTAAGTTCAGTGATTTGTTTTCTGACTCTTTAAAACTGTTGTTCAACACCTCTAATGAAAGTTTCAATTCAGGCATTGAATTTTGTGGCCCCAGAATTCTTGTGTGTGTGTGTTTGTGCTTTCTGTCTTCAGACAGGAGACTGGGGATGTGGCTATTTCATTCTTACTATGAAGTATTGCACATACTGCAGACTTGGAAAGAGGTAGAGAATCTACAGACTTTCTCATCAGTGTGTGGCCTTCTTTTGTGTATTTGCTTGTTGTCTGTAAATATTGCTCCATCCGATATCATGTTCTTTCAAATTAGCCCATATTCTCTTATTTGTTTTGATTATTATTATTATTTGTCATAAGAAAGGAGATTTTTAGTTTCTTATTTGTCCACCTTGCTGATTTAAAAAATTGATTACTATTCATTTTGAATAAAGTAAAATGTTATATATTTTGTGTACAATTTTGATACCTGGTTTCATCACTCTCAAGAGAACCCTAGTGACCAAAAGTATAAACTTTCATCAAAGGAAATAGAGAAATCTTAAATATATTATGTCAGTGTAATTCCTACTACATTGGCTGCTACTCAGGGTTAGAATTAGAGACAATGAACTCATGAATAAACAGGATGAAGTTTTAGCAGTTGATCAAATCAATTCATTTTGTCTTTGTATCCTATTTTTTTAAGTTTCAACCTTCATTACCTTTATTTTTTTTCTGTTTTCAACATTTATTAATCTGTTCAAGTTACATCTCAATCACAGTCCCCTCTCTACTCCCCCTCCTGGTCCCACCCTCCTACCCTCTTCCCCCTCAACCTCCTATATGTTTTTCTTTTTTTAATTTAAGGTATCTTTTCCCCCAACATCTCCCCCTTTAAGTCCAATAAATGGATATTTTTCTTAAAACAATAGATACAATACAAAACAATAAGAACCATTAGGCCACAATTATGAAAATTATAAGCTATAACATACATTCTCAATGTCCAGTCCATATATATTTGGCAACTAGTATTAATATTATATTATCTGTCTATTTCGATGAGTTTAAAGTTCTATACCTAACTCAGTTTCCTTCCTAACTAAAAGACATCTTCTTAGACTTAGACTATCCTTTTAATTCATCAACAAATTAAAATTTAAGGGTGAGACTATAAATTTCTAGTCTTCAACCACAGCAGAGACCTGAGAAGGATAAATATATCTGATTATACAGGAAGTACAGAGCCAGCAGCTTCCAAAACTAAGAACTGACAGACAACTGGCTGCCTGGACAGTCTCCAATTTCTCTCAATACATTAGAGCATCTATCTTCAGCCTTTTGGCCCAGTATCTCTGACAGACGTTAATAGTGAAGCAGGAATTGGATCTTACAACAGAGCTAGATTAAAATTAATACTTATTAAGTAGTCATTGTAGTCAATTTGATCAAACTCTTTTTGTAATTAAACACCTTGTATACATTACAGAGGTAATTTAATCATTTTGTATATGTCATTTATCATATTATTAAAAAGAAACAGTCTTAAAATTCACACAACAAATTCAAAAATGAATGTTCTTTTAACCTTATGAAGTAAGCTATTAAGTAGCTTTCAAACTGAATTTCACAACTTGGAATAAAATGTTAGTGATAAGTTTTATCAAAATGTAATAAGAGATTAGGGAGCAGAATAAAGAAATAGTAGGAGCCTATGTTACTCCCCTTCCTATTATGTTATTGTGACTGATATCTAAAAAGTCATCTAGAGAAAGGACTTAGTTCCCCTGAAAATTTCAGAGTTTTCAGCTCCTTTGTTTCTGGGAGTACAATGAAATAAAACAGTCCAGGACAAACCTGGAGAGAGATAGGGGAGGAAAGAGAAGAGGGAAAGAAGGGGAAAGAGGGGAAGGTGGAGGAGTAGGGAGGGGGAGAGATACAGAGAAAGAGAGAGAGAGAAAGAGGGGGAGAGAGAGAGAGACAGAGAGACAGAGAGACAGAGAGACAGAGAGACTGGGGTTAAGATATCACCTGCAAACCAGATATGATGATACATGCTTATAACATGGGGTCAACTTGGACTACATAGAAAATTTCAGTCTAGCCTGGGATTCACAAAATGACACTGGCATAAAATGACCAGAACAAGGTTTGAATCTGTAACTGAATTACCCATGTGTTCAGTAAACATCTATTACATATTAAGATCTTATCAAGTATTGTGGCTTGAATAAAAATTGTCTTCATAGACCCATGCATTTGTTCTCCATCTGGTGATACTATTTGGGAAAGTTGCAGCACTTTTAAGATATGAAGCCTAGCTGGAATAAGTGGGGCACATAAATGAGCCTTTGGGTTGAATATGCTGCCTGACTGTATATACAATGTGATTTGACTATATACACAATGTGATCAGCCATCCTTTATCTCTGCTTCCTTATCTTTCCTGCCATGACGAGCTTAATTCTGTGTTAAACTGTGAGGTTTGTGCCAGTAGAGCAGCAACCTCTTGTAGAGCCCCCCCCTTTTTATACTCCTTTGTAGCACCCTTTCTTCTACTTCTTTGTAGAGCCTGTTTTTCTCCTACTTCTTTGTAGAGCCCCTTGAATCTTCTTTATGGTGATTTTTGTAAAAAAAAAAAAAAAAAAAAATCTGTGCCCGTAACCATAGCTTCTCTGAGTATTTGCAATAGGCATGTCATGACCAACATTCAGACTTTTACAGCTTCCCTTACCATCCTCCAGAAAAAGTGAAAAAGCTTTAAAGACAATCAAAACTATGGAGCCTACTTCCATTCTACTTGGGTTGTCCACCATAGCTAGATGGTAAGACCCACTGATACAATAGTGGCATAGAGGATATGGGAGTAACCACCCACTTTTTATTGGTTTGCTCCACAGAAGATATTTTATAACTGGTACTGTAAATTTGATTTAAAAAATACTACAGAGATCATAGATCCAATGAAGGAAAATTTAATAAATTTGCTTAATTAAATGTTCACAGATCATATTGATATACATTTCAGCTTTATTTTGCAAAAAAAGTGACCATTTAAGAGTTCTTCTTACTACATTATTACTAATGTCTTGGCAGGAAAGAGGAAAGGTTGTTTGAAAATTATAATACTGTAATAAAGTTATGCCAATTACTCAGTTGCATATAGTCTATAATAATATAAGGGTAGTGTAGAGTATTTAAATGATAGGCATAAATACATTTTTCTAAATCAAATAGAATGTTTCTTGTACACTACATCTTAGGGAAACAACTTGTATTGATGCTTCCTCAAAAAAACCACCATATTGTGACACAATATCATTGACAAATTTTCCCCTTTTAGAGGCATAATGTGAAGTATGATGAGGCCTCAACCCTACACAAGGAATACACGCAACTAAGACATGTTGAAATTAGGAGAAAAAAATTTCTATGGGAAAGAGCACACCAATTGGTTATTCAATACCAAATGATCATCTCTGAATATATACAAGGAACTTTACGAAGTCTTAACAGGTTATATATAGGAATTAATATGCATATACATATACATAAATGCATGTAATGATTATTAGTAACAAAAGAGGCTAAAATTTTGAAAGAGAAGAAGGGGTATATGGGAGAGTTTGGAGAAAAGAAAGGAAAAGGAGAAATGTAGTTATAATCAAACAAAAAAGTGTCACTTCCAATAACTTCTAATAAAAATAACAATTATGAAATAAAAGAACTTAAAGAGCTTTAAATTTATCAGGACTCTTAAGTAATTTTCCTGCCATTATTTTCAATTAAAACTATTAATCCCATTCTGAACATATTTTCATAGCACCATTATGTAGTTCCTAACATTCCTTGATAGTTCTCATTCCCTTCCCTGCAAGTATTTAATGTATTTTCTCACACAACTCTATACATGGAAATACATGTGTGTAAATATATTTGATTGTGTAATATTCTAGTAAAAGTTTTTATTTTTCCCTCTTTATTGTCATTTAGATTGCTTTCTTGAAAGCTACTTTCTCCCAATATCCAGGGTGGGATCCTTATGAGTTTGACAATCTTCTCCTTTCCTCAGCAGAAATAGAAATGGCTAGTACACCTAGAATCTAGGTAAAACTGGAACATAGGTTAACATTTACTTAATTTTCACATGTTCATTCCTTTTTCCTGAGTCTTTTTACTCATGATCTAGTGTCTTCCTCCTACACTGTTTGTCTACTGTCTGAATGAAAGAAAATATATTCAAACATCAGATTAAAATGTATTTGATAAATTATCTCATACTAATTTGAAAGTAATTGTTTAACTCCGCTATACAATGTCATTTTCTTGAGAAACAACATTGCCTGTGATGGTTGAAAATTATATGTACTGATGGCAAAAAGAATAGGAACAACATTTACAGGTCCTAGAATTTATATTACTATAAATACATGTCCCACTCAATAAAAATTTAATAGCAAAATATCATTATTAGAATCTTCTTGGTTATAATAGTTTAAAGTAGGAATTTCTTTGGTTAGTCAGAATGTACAGCATACAGCACACACACACACACACACAGACACACACACACACACATGAATAATAGAAAACAGTGAATTGTAGTACTCTAGCATGAGAACTTTTCTGCTGCCCACAAACAAACATAATTATGTGGGTTTTGGTTATTTATTCCCAAAGAATTATTTAAGACAAGTTATTCATCATAATCTCTATTATTTATTCTGAAAGAAGAATATCACCCTGCGAATTCTATGATTGCTGACAATAGTAATGGAAGCCACATGGTTCTTTGTATTATGCACTTTCAGTTCATGTTAAGTTTTCTGGAATATTCATGCTGCTTTTCTGAGCTGTGGAATAAGGAGATAGCGTAAAATGGATTTGATACTAAGCAAAGGATTGAGATTAGTGTTAAGATTAGGAATAATTTTGGGAAAGAATGAATACAGCTAATGTAAATATTTTGATTTAAATGCTGGCTCTGATGGTATTGGTTATACAGGATCAAGTCACTGATTCTCTGACCCTGTCCTGTCATTGGAAAAAAGGGGTGTTGACATTCCACTCACAAAGTACTTGACAAAATTAAATATGAAAAGGTAAGTAAGGTTTTCCCAATGGCTGTGCCATAGACTTGCATATTAACTACTTTACCTTCCTCAGAACATTGACTGTGCAATCAGGAAATGCTACTTCAACCATCTTTTGTCTTTGGGGCTTGTTTTATACCTTGTACATTATTCTCTCTTTATTCTTTCCCTTCCATTTAACAATGTGTGTGGCAGTGACACACATTCATAAACTGCTGAAACATGGTTAGCTAGTATAACCATGTGAGGGACTGACCCCTGTGTTTCAGTATCCTGGTGTTCCTTGTCTGACAATCAAATCTGGCAGTACACCCTTGAATATAGAATATCATATTTTTAAAGACGTTTTAATCTTTTTCTTTAAAAAATACGGTATATGCTGAGCCTTTCATGGAAACTACCTTTGCCACAAGATGAATTGTTATCTTTCTCAGATCATATCAAAAATTAACATACTCAGAAGGAAAGGAACACACCAGTTTCAAGAAAATTCCTAGATAAATGAGGATGGTTGATTTTTTGGGAGACAACATAGAACCTGTGAAAAGGTAGGTGGTACAGCAGTTTAGACTCCTAGTGAGGTAGAGCTGGAATTTCCTTACTACTTCATTGTTGTGTGACATATTTTAAAGTACCCATTCAGAACATTATTTTGATATGTGTTCCTTTACAATCAACCTCAATTTCCAGTGCTTTCATCTATCTATCATTTAATATTGTTATAAGTTAATCAAATATTGTGGCAGACTGTACGTTTCTTTTGTCATTAGAACCAGAATAAGACAAGAAGAGAAACAGCATGGGTTTGCCTAGGAGTGTTTAGAATCATGTGTTTACAAGAGTTTTCTGGTGCTCTTCGTCTTTGGATATTCAATTTGTTATTGTACTTGTTTTAATAATATTGAACAAAAGAGGAAAAGAGATGTCAGGTTATAGATTATTTTTAACAATTTTTTTTTTTTTTAGATTTTTTTGGGACAGGGTTTCTCTCTGTATCCTTGACTGTCCTGGACTCACTTTGCAGACCAGGCTGGCCTTGAACTCACAGAGATCCACCTGCTTCTGCCTCCCAAGTGCTGGGATTAAAGGCATGTGTCACCACACCTAGCTATAGATTATTTTTATCTATTTATGTCATAAAGTTGAGTTCCTTTCACTTATAATTTTTAATACCTTTCCTAACACAGCCATAGTTGTCAAGAATTAAATGTACTTGCCATTGTGGAATATTAGCTTTCTTTAACTCTTTATGAAACACACATTTAAAAAAATGAATTCCCAGAGGAAATTAGGAAATTATATTGTTATTAAATATGTATCATATTTTTGCTTATTTTCTTTTTTACTTTTGAGATTGCTTGCTTGGTACTAGACTGGTGATTGTCACAGGCTACCTCCCTGTCTAGTACCCATGATGCTGAACTGGTGTTGGTCTTCAACTTGCTTTTTTCCATGGACATTAGGCTGCTATTCATTCACATGTTCATAGGTCAGAAGACATAGCCTCTCTCCTCTCTGACTTCTACTTATGCCCATGTGACACAGCACCCACATCTGCAAGGCCTCTAGGGACATTACCATTGTTTTTCTTTCTGAACACAATATTAAAAATAACTTTCTTACTAGTATGAGATGATACATAATTTTTATTTTTGTTTGCATTTCTATATGATGTGGACATTTTCTAATGTGCCTTTTGGTAGAATCTTATTTTGAAGTGCATGTAATTCCATTACTGATGTGTGAATGAATATTTTTGTTTGTTTATTTATTTGGCCTTAGACCTTTGGAAGATTCTTATATGTTCTGTAATATACAACTTGTACGCATTCTTTCCTATCCTGTAGATTGTCCTTTCAGTCTCATGATTATTAAACTTGCTGTACAAAGGTATAAAGTGTAATATAATCTCACTTTCTATGTTTGATATCTTTAGCTTTTTGTTTCTTGTACAAAAAAGTCTGTGGCTATTTACTATCATGAAACATTTCCCTGATTTCTTCTAGTGTTCATATTGTTTCTGTTCTTATGGTCAAGTCTTTAACCCATTTTGTGTTGATTTTCCTCCATAGTGAGATATAGGAAGATAGTACATTGCAAATACGACCCTATTTCCCTTAGCACCATTTATTAAAATCATTGATTTCCTCAAATGCATATTTTTAGTATTTTTATGGAAAATCACACATCTAGAGATATATAGGCCTATTTCTAGGTCATTTGTTGTGTTCTACTGGCTAGTATCTGTTTTTATGTCAATAGAATGCTACTTTATTATCACAGCTTTGCAGCATATTATGAAATTATAGTAGTATATTTTATAATGTTATTCATTTTAGTCAACATTGTTTTGATAAATCAAAAAACTTTTTTCATGCTTTCATTCACATTTTAGGATTTTCTTGTCTCCATTTAAAACCAGTTCCTAGCAGTGCCATCAGAATTACATTAACTCTACAGATCGTTTTGGGTTGTGTGAACATTTTATCGATTTCATCACTTCTTGAAAGGTGATGAGTTTTCCATTTTCTTTGTGTCCTCTTCATTTTCTTTCATCAATGTTTTATGGTCTCCATCATAGCGATCTTTTAGTTCTGTGGTTAAAATGTATTTCTAGATATTTTGTTTATTCTTATATGTATTTTAAATGACTTTGCTTCCTTGAGTTCTATGTTAAGCAATTCAGTGCTGTCATTTACACTGAGTCCTTTTGTTGAAAGAATATTTTTTCTAACAACATGCTCTAGAGATTTTCACATCCTTACTTCTAAATAGTATGAAACTCTTTGCTTGCTTTCTGCCCTGTGCTGTGTTACTGTGTGCGATCTTGGCAACACTCTTTCTTTACAGAAAGCAGCCTATAGTCTGGGCTTCAGTTTGTATTTATTACAAGGATTAGTTTTCAGTTTTGAGAAATAAATTTAACTTATGCTACCACATCAAACTATACACTACAGTATTGTGGTAGTAACACACTTCAAGATATTCCTATGACATTTCATTCCCTAAGATCCCACGTAATTATTTATTCATTCTGTTAGTATATTTAGATCATTTCTTAAATGTGTCAGGTACACTATTATTACTAAGAAAAATAACTGTAAATAAGGTAATATTTCTAACTTTATGAAACAAATGTCTTTATATAAGAAAACAGGTGTATATGAATGTCCATAAATTATGTCCTATCAACTTAAAACTTTAAGTGAGCCAATACAGACATGATGTTTAGGAACATGATCACTAGCTTTAATTAGTGTTTGGCAACAATGACTCCACCCACCATATTGTTTATCATTTGCAAATGCCCAGGTACAAGAAAGTTAGCACTGTTCTATTGACCTTCAACACCACACTTTCTTTAGTTGAAAATCATCTGGTTTAAAGTAGCTATGGAATATCTCACTTTGGGGGTGAGTATAATGATTCACATGAAAAAAATTCTATGTGAAATACATATCATAAGCCATGAATTATGAGGTCCAGAGTTCAGATCCCTGGAACCCATGTAAAGCCAGATGCCCTGTAGAGAGATGGTAAATGAAGAGTCTCCCAAGGTTCTTAGGCCAGCTACCCTGGCATACATATCAGTGAAAAAAGAGACCTTGCCTCAAACAAGGTGAGGATCAATATCTCAGATTGTCCTCTAATCCCTATATCTATTCCATGGCACATGCCTGCCCTGGCATATGCACACAAGTACAATCACTCACATTGCCCATAAAGATATATAATTTTTTAAAAAAGAAATACACATTCCTCCTAAATATATGTACAGTTTTTAAAAGAAATACATACCATCTCAATGTTTGTAAAAAAAATTGTGTTGGAATTGTTATGGAGATTGCATTGGCTCTCCAAATTGCTTTTAGTAAAATGGCCATTTTTACTATGTTAAGTCTACTGAGTCTATGAGCATGGGAGATCTATCCATCTTCTGATATCTTCAGTGCTTGACACCACCTGAATGGCCAGGAACTAGAAACTGGATAACTTGGGGACCTAGGGTAGAACCAAACAGAATTGACAAAAAAAAAAAAAAATAGTCAATGAAATAATTCCTAATGGCTTCCTCCAGCAGCTGATGGGACAGGTACAGAGACCCACAGCAAAACAGTAGGGCGAGCTCAGGGGAACCCCACAGAAGACAGGTAGGAAGAATTGTAGGAGTCAGAGGTCTAGGACACCAGGAAAAGATGGCCTACAGAATTAATTAAGCATGGCTCACTGGGACTGAAATGTCAAGAAGCCTACACGGGTTGTGCTAGTTCCTCTGTATACATACTGTGGCTGTTTAGCTTAGGGGTGTTGTGGGACTCCTAACAGTGGTGGGACTGTCTCTGACTTTTTTGCTTCCTCATATGACCCTTTTCCTCCTATTGGGTTGCCTCCTCCAGCCTTGACATGAGGGTATTGTTTAGACTTTTTAAATATTGTTATGCCATGTTTAGTTCATATCACTGGGAGACCTGTTCTTTTCTGAAGGAAATAGAGGAGCAGAGGATCTGGGAAAGAGGGAAGGTGAAGGGAGGATCAGGAAGAGGGGAGAGATGGGAGACTGCAGTGAGGATATATCCTATGGCAGAAAAATAAATAAAACAATGAAAAATATAAAAAGAAATACACAGCATACATATTTTACTTTCTATGGCATCAGATAAAAACAAAAAACAATTTAAAAAAATCCAGCATATTGATGGAATATGTTTTTGTTTGTCTTTTGTAGTCTACTTCTTGATGTTTTCATAATTTAAACACCATTTTGCAAATTAGTGTAGAATATTTTTTGTAGGGAGCCACTAGGAGTGCTGGAATCAGATATTTGCTTAATGATACCAAAAGTTTATGTATAGTCACTAAATAAATCATGTTTTTGTACTAGAATTCAGAGTTATAACTCAAACTTTGACTCCATGTCTTTTTAATGAATTCTTGTGTCTCTCACATTCCTCAAGGATTGGACCACCTTGTGTTTCTTTTTTCCTTTTGATTTTTGTTCTCTCTGATATTTAAAATGTTTAATCCAGCCTGGGAACACAGTTCCGAGTGAGCAATTAGTTTTGTATTAGGGCCATCGAAGAGCTTCATGAATATCCAGAAACCGAATGTCAAAAATGTGAGACTTCTTCCAAAAATGGTCAGGTCAGCCTGGCCGTAGCCTTCAGAAAGGTATCAGAGGGCTGGGGACAAACAGTAAGGCCTCATCTCCCATAATGATGGGTTCTAGAGAGGGAATGTCATATTCTAATAGAATCAATGAGAGATAGAAGAACTTTGGTACCAAAACTCTTGGCTTGCTAGTTATATTTGTAGACATTGGAAGACAGAGATGTATCAATAATTATTCAGTTAATGTACTTTAAATTCATTTCTCATAATTGGTGAGATAAACATTAGTTTAGATAAGCAAGGTAAAAAATTATCCTGTGACAAAGAACAAGATAATTTAAAAACCATTTTAATGTTCCTGAGCCTGAATAGGTGTTATATAATAGGTGTTATATAAAAATATAGAACATTGAGTGATCAAGAAATTGATACTAACAGAAAATCCTCTTATATAAAAAGTGATTCTTCCAAAAAAATGAAAAAAAGTGATTTTTTTTTAATCTTCAGAAGTTATAACAAATTGTATGGGCTTTCATGAGCCACATCACATGTAATGAATACTTTGATTTATGGCTAACATAATTTGTTTTATGTTTATTAAAAGTATTTCCACCACTTCATAAATTCCTATTTAGTCTGGTTTTTTTTTTCAAAGAATTTTTTCCTTTACAGACTATAATGCTAAGTAGCATTGAGGGGATTGATAATTATAGCCTCCTTTGGAATTGGCCTGATACGACATTTGCATTCAGATTCTCTTTTGCTACCCTGCCTAGGTTGCTAATTCTTTTCAGTGACATTACTGTGGCTGAGTTGTGCCATTAATCAAAATTTATGCCTCCTATTAACTTTTCTATGTGAGTAAAAGAAATTAGTGTTGACACAGGAGTAAAAGAAAGCATTAATATTAAATTCACATATAATGTTCCTGCTACCACCACCACCCAAGTGAGAAGTAATTTTATATTCCTGGAACTAATATCTACATTAAAAATTTGTGGCTTGGTAGAATATTAAGGATTTAAAATTGTGACATATTTGTCAGTTTCATTCATACACCCAAATACCCCTACCTATACTTGGCCAGCATTTTTGACCTTTTCTGACAGTCTCATTTAACCCTATGATAGATGCATAACTGGCTATAGTTCTTCTGCAATAAGACTGTCACATATAGAGCTCACGAGTATGTTTTAAACCAATATGAAAAGCCAAGGTGTTTCCCTTATGCATTTGGCTTTACAAATTTCCATGATACACCACTTGACTGGTTTCCTTTTGGAATTACTCTGTGATGGATCATGTTCACTTATGGCTTAAGTGACTATGTAACACTTGGGCGATTTCAGAAAATTACTCTATTCTTAGAGATTGCAGAAAATTTTTCTTATTTCTATTGTTCTAAAGACAACATTTAGAATAGAAAAGGTAATATATTACTTTGAATAAATGCTGACAAGCATTAAATACAAGATGATCCATCTGTTGTTGCAACAACAGTGGACCTTCCTTATGAAAGAGGTGCTTTCCGTTCGAAAGAGTGTGTTTTCAAAATCGTACCTTTTATTTCACAGGCATAGCTATAGAATTCAAAGACTAAGATTAAGAAATACTTCATATGTTTATACATTCAGTTTTCATTATTCATATCAGAAGTATAACCATTTGGGGGCATGCAAGGCATGGTTTATAATAGAGAGATGGCCCTGGTTCTATTTGGTTTGTCATGAGGCAGGTCTCACATCTGTGCTCTACCAAGAAAACAGAATGGAAAAAATAAAAAAGAAACCTGTATTTAAGGGAAGTTTCTACAATCTCAAGTTTCAATTTTAATAGACTCTTTACAATTTTATTTCTTCTCTGTCCTCTCAAAATCTTTATGTACTTAGAAGAAAGTTATAAATGGAAGACTGTACGAATGGAGATGTCCAAGGAAGTATGTTAAAGCTGCAAATGAGGCAATCCTGTATAGAGGCAATGTATGTGCATGCTATGACTGAAAGTGTGTGGGCAGACTGAGTCAGTTCAACCTTTACATTACTAGGTTTAATCTTACACTCAGTGCTAGCCTGTGAATTTAATGCATCTCTTTCAGTTTCCTCATCTTTAAAAAGCAATAGCAACATTGACCTTAATAAAGCTGATATGACATCAATAAGTACAATGCGTGTATAGCAGTTAGCACATACCTAATCTAAAGTCACCAGGACTCATCACATGAATCATATAGCTGAAACATACTGGCTGTAATTTTAAATACAACATGACTGAGAATGAAAAGAGACAGTAAATAATGAATTACTTTGAAAATATGGAAGTAAAATTATAAATTTACTTGGCAGAGTCTTTAAAACACAACAAATCTACCTGGCAGAAAGGACCAACCCCTAGCACATAACAAGAATAGCAGAATAAGAAAGTAGGGAACATGAGGAAAAAGTAGCAAAGCATGGGATATAAATATAGTTCAGTAAGTCTCTTGCTTAGTCTGTCCAAAGTCCTGACTTTCACCCCATACAATAATAATAATAATAATAATAATAATAATAATAATAATAATAATGATGATGATGATGATGATGATGGTGATGGTGATGGTGATGGTGATGGTGATGATAAAAACCACATAATTCAGGTCAGGAACTACATAAAGGATGTAGTATTATGTCAATAGTCTGGACCTATTTCTAGGAACAGTGGAATGACATTGATGGATTATAATAAAAGGGCAGCATGCCTTGTTCATTTGAGACTGTCAGAAGGGCAAAGGTTTAAGTAATGAATGTGCTACTGTTAGTGCAGCTACTTCTCAAAGCCCTTCTGTTGTGTTATCTATTTTATTTTATTATTATTCACTCTGACACATACACAAATCTTTCCCATTCTTGGCTCTTGACTTTAATTGCATCCTGTACTCATGCACAGATTTTGATTGTATGTCTGAGCCATTTGTCATTTAACCACAAACCCAGTTTCACTGCTGATTAGATAAGTGCAGATTTCCTGTTAGCACATTAGAGGAAGGTTAGGTTTGTCTTCCTGGTTCTTGCGTGAATGTTTTGATAGAAATCAGCTAATGCTCAGATTACATTGTAACTTGAATTTTGCTCATAATATACTGAATTTATATTAAAATGGAATCAATTGTATCAACAGTGTTTATTAGTTACAGTAAAAATAGATCTACTTGAAGAGTTTTATAGAACAATATACATACAGTACTTGTGCTGTGGGAAAATTGTGAAGTTAGAAACATTGCAAGTATTTACAACCATTATTTCTAAATTAACATCGCCCTTCAAGTCCTACAACTCATAAGTTTGGAGCAAGAATAATGATGTTCCTACAACCAAGAAGAAATATTTAGAAAATGCAAACAAAGTGAGGCTAGTAAAGATGTCTAAAAGAATACTCAAAATACCAAGAAGAAAGATTACTGGAGTAGCCACTAAAGTTGACTGTAATACTAACAGCAGCACACTGGAATTCAGCTGAAGAGGCTGACAGGTGTCCAGGACACTTCACATCATGTCCTGGCAGATGGTTAAGTAGCATCTTTTTCATTAACCAATTCATCTGAAGTTCTTTCATCTATATTAAATTTTTCTCAGAAGAAAAAGCTTCAGATATGTTTGTGATCCTTTATTTGGAGGCAAATCCATTTTCTATGATTTCTGTCAAGTACAAACCCCATTTAAAGGAATTTACTGTGATAATTCATTACTTTGAATTGATTCCTTTTGCAGTATCGCTTCCTGTGTTTTCATGCTATTTCATTCAACTCCAGCAGCTTTTTCTTGCAGTCCCATGCCAAATATATAACTATACATAATCTTCATATTCCTTGTACCTATATTACTGTGTGTGTTACAACAACCAAAAGTATATTTTAAATGCAGCATGCAAGTATCTGCATTTGTTGTCAGTTTGTCATTCCTGTTCTAATATACATTTATTGTCTGTGCATTGTTTTGTTTTTAATACATTCTTCTTCAGGAAGTCTATTGACTCTAAATTTTGAGTTCACTATTTAAAGAAAGTGTGTGTGTGTGTGTGTGTGTGTGTGTGTGTGTTGTGTTGATCTGTCTTTGTCATTTTGTCTGTCTGTCTAAATTTCTTTCTTAGTAGGAGCAATGGAGACACTGTTTAAAACTAAGCACAAAAAGTTGAAAGGGAATTTTTGTAAAGTACCTTAGAAAAAAATTGACAAAAATAAGGAAAAGAAAATGATGTGTGTTTTATTCACTGACATTTATTGTGGATTAATCTGAGAATTCACATCTTGTGTGTCATATATATCAACTTTTCAGTGACTGTTCTGTATTTCATTGCCTTTGTTACTCAAGAAGGATGTTGCATGGCTCTTGAGGAGCCTGTGCCCAAACGCTTATTCTCCCTTAATTTTTCAGTGCCCTGATTTTACCATCCCAAACATGAATGTAAAAATAGTGAACCTATAGAAGAGTCAATGTACAATACATATGTGCCACAGCAGAGTTATTGGAAGCATTAAAAAATGACACCAATCAGAGAAGGAAATCCAGTGACACTGGTACTCACCCATATTTAGAAATTTATTTCCATCACATTCTATGGTCTCTGAAGGTAGTTGCTGCCAGGGAGGATTTATAATATCTGCAACAGGAACATCAGTGAAAAAAAAGAGTTAAAAACAACACATATTTAGACAAAATCAGGTTTGGTTTTCTATACATGTGAATTGGATCATTTATATATATACTAATATCATATATGTGTATACACTCATTTTGTCTTTGAGTTATATCTTGAAGCTGTTGTAGTGTTTTACTTGTTGACTGCCATATAATGTATTGAAATTTTACAATTCAACAAGACGATATGGAGGAATGTTGCATCAGATGCAGCACTTTTAATCTGCTTCACAAACCTAAAAATACAGAATTCCATGTATTTGCATACTTAAAAGCATTGTTTCTTTATAATATTAAATATGAGATCAGAAATTATACTTACAATATCATTGGATTTTGTATCTGTATCTCACTATTATTCCTAACAAATTGAACTTCCGGGGAAAAAGGAATCTTTAGTTTGCATCTCATATTCCTAGTGCCTACACCATAGAAGATGCTGAAGAAATTTTGAAAAGTATCAGTGTACACAATTTTCAAAAGCAACTATATATTGTCATTTGAAATTGTTATTCTAATGGCACTTATTATCTGTTACCTGTAGCTTCTGTGAATCATGAGTCTTAAATACTAAAAAGAACCGTTTCCAATTCTAATTATTTCCCATATCTATGTGTATTTTTTAAAGTCTTTTGCAGTACAGCCAAAATGTCCGTACTCCTCCTTAAACATGGCTCACAGACCTATTGTTTTATTTTTTTTCTTTTTTCTTTTTCCTTTATTTCTTATTTCTTCAAGTTACATCTCAATCGCAGTCCCCTCCCTATTCCCCCCTCCAGTCCCACCCTCCCACCCTCATCTCCCATCCTCTTCCCTTTTTTTTTTTCTTTTGAGTTTAAGGTATATCTTATTTCCCCCTACAGTTTTCCCTTTCAGTCCAACAAATGGCTCTTTCTCTTATAATATTAAATACAATACAAAACAACAGAGGTAATTAGGCCACAGTTAGGAGGGTTATATGGCTTAGCGTACATTCCCAATGTCCAGTCCATATGTATTTGGTATCTGACTTTAACATTCTACTATCTAACCATCTCCATGAGTTTAAAGTTCTATATCTGACTCAATATTCGTACTAACTTGCAACACAATTTTAAAAGTATCTTCTGAGATCTAAAACACTCTCTTGACTCCTAAACAACTCAAAATTTAATTATGAGACTCTAGAATATGGCATTCAAAGATGTTTTCGTAACTTTAGATTTTTATATCGAGACATATCAACTCCTGACAGCACCCCCTATTCTCCTCCAAGTAGAAGATGAGCATCGAAGAATCTCCAGTGGGAGATGATTGAATTAGTCACAAGCCTATCTCTTGGTAGGAAAAGCCCCTTGCTCCAACTGTAGACAGAATGCTGTCCAAAAAGGACAAAACCTGGAAGCAGATAAGTCGACAGCCTAGCTCTGCCAAGACAGGGTAGGTAAGTCCTTCATAACCCCTGCTCTACAATCAATGTCTGTCAGAGAAATGGGGCCAAACGACTGAAGATCAATGTGGTAATATATGGAGAGAAAATGGAAACTGTCCAGGCAGCAACTGGTATGTCATTTCTTAGTTTGGGAAGCTGCAGGCCCTGTACTTCCTATAAAATCAGATATATTTATCCCTCTCAGGTCTCTGAGGTGGTTGAAGACCTATTGTTTTCAACTGTAGGTTTTCTCTTCTAATTTAAATTCTGTTTCTTCTCAAACAATCAGTATGAGCCACATCTGGGCTTTTACAGGGACCCTTACACTTTCCTTCTGCCTCACATATCTAGTGAATTTCTCCTCATATTTCAAGACTCATCTTGAGCATTTCTGTGGTTATAAAAGCTTTCCAGACTTCTAAATAAATAAAAGCCACTCCACAATCACTTTCCCAATTTATACTTTTAAGAGTCTCCATAGACCATGTTCCCAGAACACTGGTTCTGTAACAGTCTAAGGAATACATAAAAGGGGTCAAGGAACAGGAAATATCCTAGATTTTAAAATGAAACTGAAAACTTGAGTGTGTGTTTGAGAAAAAGAGAGAAATACTTAATTTTTTAAAATTTCATTTGTTTTTTTCATTAGTTTATTTATTTGTTCATTTTACGTCCCAAACGCAGCCCCACTCACTCCTCTCCTCCCAGTTCCACCCTCCCTCTCCCTCAGACAAGGCAGCCCTTCTAGGGGAAGCGGATCCAAAGGCAAACAACAGAGTCCAAGTCAGGGACAGCCCCTGCTCCAATTGTTAGGGGATCCAGTTGAAGACCAAGCAGCCCATCAGCTTCATATATGTTGTGGGCCTAGGTACATTCCATGCATTCTCTTTGGTTAGTGGTTCAGTCTCTGTGAGCCCCCAGGTTAGTTGGATCTCAGGTCTTCTTGTGTAGGTTTCCTTGACCCATCCATCTCCCTCAATCCTTCCCGTAACTCTTCCAGAAGACTCTCTGAGCTCTGCCTAAAGTTTGGCTGTGAGTCTCTGCACCTGTTTCCATTATCTGCTGGATGAAGTCCCTTAGAAGACAGATATTTTAGGGTACTTTCTGCAAGCATAAGAGTTCCATTAATAGTATCAGGGGTTGACTCTCCGCCATGTACTGGGTCTCAAGTTGTGCCAGTCATAGATTGCCCACTCCCTCATTCTCTGCTCAGTCTTGATCTCTGCACATCTTGTAGACAGAACAAATTTTTAATTGATAGTGTTTTGGGGTTTTGTGTGAATTGGTGTCCCTCTCCCTCCACTGGATGGGTCTTTTCCCAATCTTTTGGTTGCCATTTTGAAGAGGCTGAAATTTTAATAAAAAGAATAATCAGATCCTCTTCAGTATTCATGTTCATTGTGAATTTTCTTTAGTAATCTCTAATATGTAGTATTTTTTCATTAAATGTTTTCTCTGGAGACAATTTTCACATAATACTAACCACAGGCTAGGTGAGGGCATTTTACAAATGTGCTTTGTGAAAATCTTGTTCTATTGTTTTACTTATTATTTCTTTTTTAAATTAATTTATTTGTTTAATTTACATTCCGATTGCAATCCCCCCTCTTCTCCTCCCAGTCCCACCTTCCCACCCTTTTCCCCCATACTCTGCCCCTTCCCCATACCAACCCACTCTGGCTCATCAAATTGCATCAGGATTATGTGCCTCCTCTTCCAACAGGAGGCATCTCTGCAAGAAAAATGGGGTCCAGAGGGAGGCAACAGAGACCAAATCAGGGATGACTAGTCCGCTTTCCAATTATTAGGGGATCCACTTGAGGAACAAGGAGCCCATCAGCTTCATATGTGTATTGGACCTAGGACCAGTCCATGATAATTCTTTGGTTTCTAGTTCATCTCTGTGAGCCCCCCGAGAGTTAATTGGGTAAGTAAGTCTTCCTGTGCTGTCCTTGATTCCTCCAGCTCCTTCAAACCTCAAGTCTTCCACCAGTCTCCCTGAGTTTTGCCTAATGTTTGGCTGTGAGTCTCTGCATTTGTTTTCATTATTTGCTGGGTAAAGTCTCTCTGATGGCAGTTATGTATGTTAGGTTACTGTCCAATTCCCACTCTCCATCCACTTTCAATGTCTATTTTTATCTCTCCTACTTAGAGGAATTCAAGCATCTTCCTTTGAGCACTCCTTTTTACTTAATTTCTTTGGGTCTGTGGATTGTAGCATAGTTATCCCATACTTAGTAGTTAATATCCACTTATGAATGAGAAGATACCATGTGTGTCTTTCTGGGTCTGAGTTACATCACTTAGGATGATCTTTTCTGGTTACAAGAATTTGCCTGCAAATTTCATGATTTTTTTTTTTTGTTTCTAATAGCTGAGTGGTATTCCAAAGTACAAATGTAGCACAATTTCTTTATTGAAATTGTTGAATTATGAATTCCTCAGTTGAGGAACATGTAGGTTGTTTCCAGTTTCTGGCTATTATGAATAAAGCGGCTATGAATATATTTGAGGTAATGTACTTGTAGTTTGGTGAAGCATATTTTGGGTATATGCACAGGAGAAGTATAGCTGGGTTTTGAGGTAGAACTATACCCAATTTTCTGAGAAAGTGTGAGATTGATTTCCAAAGTGGTTGTACAAGTTGATACTCCCCACCAGCAATGGAGAAGTGTTCCTCTTTCTCTATATCCTCACCAGCATGTGTGGTCACTTGAGTTTTTAATCTTAGCCATTCTGATTGGTATAAGATGGAATCTTGTAGTGGTTTTGATTTCCATTTCCCTTATGCCTAGGAACAGTGAGCATTTCTTCAAGTGCTTTTCACCCATTAGATATTCCCCTATAGTGAATTCTAGGTTTAGCTCTGCACCCCACTTTTTGATTGGATGGTATGGTTTCTTGGTGTTTAATTACTTGACTTCTGTATATATTTTGAATATTAGCTTTCTGTAGGATATGGTGTTGGGGTAATGTTAAGCATTCTAGATGTTAATTAATTGGTCCTATTTTCTGTCTGTTACTTACATTGACTCCGATTGGTTAAATAAAATGCTGAGGCCTAAGATTGGGCAAAGACAGACAAAGGTGGGACTTCCTGAGTTTAGAGCAGGAACCCTGTGCTTTAGATATATCGGATTAAGGCATTCCATCCAGCAGGAGGAAGAAGGAATTCCAGCCAGGAGCAGGAAGAAGGAGGCACACACCATGGGTTAGAGAAAAGAACCTCATTCCACATGGCCAGGAACATCAGCATATCCTGGAGTATGGCAGTCCAAGGGGATGTATGTATATTTGGGGTCATATTTGGGCAATAGACTTAAGAACTAACTTAGATGGGCCAGGATTACACAATTTAGGCCAAGGCTTGTTAAAATCCATGCAGTCTCTGTGTGCTCATTTATAATGGCTGGTTAAGGATTAACGGCTCTCAAACCAATTAACAAAAATATAAATACAGGTTAAATAATTTAATTAGCCATAATTATTTTTTTAACATATGGCATCCAACTAGGGCAATTAGAATCCATGCTTACAGCTTCAGAGGCCCAGGTGAAAGCCAGTTTCCTAGCCAAAGATCAGGAAGCTGAACTCAAATGCATTTCAAAGGTGCGGCTAACTTAACAAAAGCTGTTGCCTTGCAGCAAAGGCTGAGAACTAAGGCTTAGCTCTCCCTATGTACTAAAAAACTGAAAGCCTTCTAAACAGAATTTCAGAGCAAAATTTACCGCCTAGATTAAAAATGGAGTAATTCATAATGCCTCAATACATTTGTATTCCAATTGAGTTTGTTCCTCTTAGCATGCAAATGATTTTTACCCTGACAATTGTAGTTCTGTGTATCTTTTTTGAGAAAGTTCATACTAGGATAGTCTTAAAGGAAAAAATTTACAGATGGAGTGCTAAATTGCCAACAATGATACTGGAGGAAGAAGCGAGGCCTTTCCTGATAAATAATGCAAAATTGATGGCAGCTGGAGCTAAGAGCTCCCTGTATACTAGGTGCCTGTCAGGAGTTTCTGGTATTGACTTGCCAGTGAAATGCAGCCAAAACTAGATTCTAAGGAATAATGAACAAAGCTTTAATCACAGCATGGGATGGCATGGTTAGACATGCCAAGGCTCTTGGAATGTTGTTTCTTTGCTTGATTTTTGTTTAGATGTCTTTGATTTTTCTATATCAGGAGGTAGAAAGGATATTTTTCTGGTTTGGCATTGCTAAAACAAACAAGATTTTTGAAGATTTTGGGCAGATTTTGAATTGTCATTACAGTTGAAGGTTGCTCTCTAGGTTACAGAGATATAAAATCTGGGATTTAAGTGAAAATTTGAGCAGGGTGGTACTGGCACACGGCCTTAATCCCATTACCCTAGAGGAAGAAATAGACAGATCTCTGGATTCTAGACCAGCCTGGTTTAAACAATGAAGGCAGGGCGGGAAACCTGCTGATAAGACAAGGCTGCTTACTAAAGACAGTCTAGAATTCAAAAATGACACATTTTTTCCTTGATGTTAAGCCTAGTAATGTCCTTACTGATCTAGTGGATAAATGCATATAATCTTAAATTTATATAAAGAGAAAGGGGTCACAAGCCAGTCTCAGGTGTGGGGCTCCCACTGGAGAACTGGTTTCAAGATGCATTTTGGCCCTAAAGGAGATATGTTAATTTCTGGGCGTGTAGGTGCATGCCTTTAATCCCAGAACTTTGGAGGCAGAAGCAGGCTAATCTCTGTGAGTTCAAGGCTAGCCTGGTGCAAAGTGAGTCCAGGACAAGGATACACAAAGAAATCCTGTCTCAGAAAAAAAAGGAGAGAGAGGGAGAAAGAGATATATTCTGTTAATCTTGTAAGGACCCAGAGTTAGGGTAGGGAAGAACATGCAAACTTCTCTTTATATAAATTTAAGATTATATGCATTTATCCACTAGATCAGTAAGGACATTACTAGGCTTAACATCAAGGAAAAAATGTGTCATTTTTGAATTCTAGACTGTCTTTAGTAAGCAGCCTTGTCTTATCAGCAGGTTTCCCACCCTGCCTTCATTGTTTAAACCAGGCTGGTCTAGAATCCAGAGCTGTCTGTTTCTTCCTCTAGTGTAATGGGATTAAGGCCGTGTGCCAGTACCACCCTGCTCAAATTTTCACTTAAATCCCAGATTTTGTATCTCTGTAACCTAGAGAGCAACCTTCAACTGCAAATTGCTATTTTATACCAATCTCCTTAATAATGGTGCTTCCATGGGAGAATTGGAACTCAAACTAATACAAAAAATGGTTTAATTAATGTTATTGTTTAATAAGGGTAATTCAATTATTTAAATTCATACCTTGATCTCAAAATTTAAGAGACAAGGAAAAAACAGGTTCCTTGTGTGTTTGAGGCCAATCTAATCTACTGAGCTCTACAGAGCAAATCAAGACAGCCCAAGCTACAAAGAGAAACCCTGTCTCAATAAGGATAGATATATCTACATAGAAATTAAATCTCCAAAGAAAGGAGAAAAGGAAAGAAGAAATATATAAATGAATAACTTTGATCCAAAAACATGGGAGACAAAGAGAGAGACTGATTGGTTCCTTTTGAGTTTGAGGCCAACCTAATCTACAAAAGGCCAGAGCAACACAGAATAAACCTTTTTAATCAATTAATAAATGTATGTCAACTGTAGAGGAAAATACTTAAACTCCATACAGTTTTACTATTACATGTCATCCTTTTATATGGCATGGAAACTTACAAATGTCTTTCTTCTGTTCAAAAAAGAACAGAAAATATTCCTTAATCGATTTGTGCATCCTGCACATCCAAGGCATTTTGGTAATTGCAGAACTATATGTTACTTGTGAGAAATTATATATTTTCAGAACAATGGGACCTGAGTCCAAAGAAGACAAGTAACCCAAATGATCCAGCCTCATAGACTGTCTCAATAGCTGTTTCCCCAAAAATCTGCATCAAGAACAACTTCAAACAGCTTGCTGAGATGGCCCAGCCTTAAGACTTATCCAGACAGGACTTCAATAAAGCCCTGAATTTTCCTATCCAAAGTCCAGCTTCCAACTACAAACTGCTCAGGACATTCAAATTGCTGAGCATATAGAGACTGGACAACAAATGTTACAATTTACTTGCTTAACCATTTTTTTTTACATTTTATTTGGGCCCCTAAACAGGTTTTCTGCAACCCAATCCAGCAGAAAGCAGTTTTAAGAGAGCGATGTCCAATTCCCAAAAAGTGGGGTGGATGATTCTTTGGTCATTTGATGTGTTATAAATGTTGTTTAGGGGTAATGGCTACAAATTGTTACATGGTCTTGTTAAGCAAGGTATAGAAAGTTAGACTTGGAGATCTCTTTTTCCTTTCTTTATCCTTTCTCTCTTATATAGGGGGGAAAGAATTGAAAAGAAAAAGATGGGGATATATGTATATAATATAGAAATGATAAGATATAAGAATAGATTATTGAATCTGCTCTGAAACTCAAAACTACTGTTATTCTCAAATAAGGTTATCTTTCAATACATTGGTATAGAATTTTGTATATTGATACAAAAATAAGATTAAGGTTGATTCATTGGTATACAATTTTATATTTTGACACATAATATGTGTATTTCAACTCTTATATAAGGTATTGTGCCTATACAACTCATTTAAAAGTACAGGTTTACTTCTGATCCTTTCATGGGTTGCTAGTGCAATCTATTTAGGAGTCTGGATAATGCAAGTTGACTGGCCAGTCAAGCTTCTGGTCATGTCAAATACTAGTCTTAATTTATCACAAAATAGACTTAATAGGTTAAACAGATAGTAAATGGTTAAAATATACAGTTTGCTTGTTCAAAGATAGATAGATTTATAAATAAATCAATAGATGTCTTCAAAACCCTCAGAGGCATACAGAAAATGGCATTTAAAGATGTTTTTATTATTTTAAGAATTGTTTGACTTAAGACAGTCAGCTCCTGACAGCTCCCATTTGACTTGGAAAAAGACAATGGGCATGAAAAAGAAATCTCCCATCAGGAGATAAGTCCTCAAAAAGAATTCTCCCACCAGGAGATAATTCCTATTGGGCAAAAATGCCCTTGCTGTCTCAACAGACTATATTCAGTCCAAAGACTGACCAGAGCTTAAATGCAAGTGAGTCAATGTCCTGATTCTGCAGAGACAGAAGGGGGAAATCCTTATTATTTCCTGCTGCAAAATTTAGTCTGTGAAAAATGCTTGGCCAGAAGGCTGAAGATGATGCTACAACGATATCAAGTGATATTTGTGACTGTCTGGGCAACAAACTGTCATATTTCTTTTTGGAAGCTGCTCTCCTATGCTTCCTATTCACTCAAATAGTAACTTTATCCCTTCTTATGTCTTTGATGGGGTTGAAGCAATAATAGTTATAAAATTTCAATTGAACTTGAGTTGTTTAGGATTTAAAAGGATATTTTCAAGTCTAAATAAAATCTTTAGGTTTATAAATATAGGATATGATAGAAATTATTTTGGTTCAGAACTTTAGACACAGCAAGATAGATAAGATGATTTTTTTTCTTCTTCAAGATTGCCTGATACAAATAGGCTAAACATTATGTGTATAACTTTTATATATGGTTTTCTTGATTGTTTCATATTTGTTCTTATTGTTTTTACTATATGAGTAAAAATTTAGCCTTTTTTTCTGGACAAAAGGGGAAATTGTTGAGTAGTGTTAAACATTCTAAATGTTAATTAATTGGTCCTGTTTTCTGTCTGTTACTTACATTGACTCCGATTGGTTAAATAAAATGCTGAGGCCTGAGATTGGGCAAAGACAGACAAAGGTGGGACTTCCTGAGTTTAGAGCAGGAACCCTGTGCTTTAGATATATCGGATTAAGGCATTCCATCCAGCAGGAGGAAGAAGGAATTCCAGCCAGGAGCAGGAAGAAGGAGGCACACACCATGGGTTAGAGAAAAGAACCTCATTCCACATGGCCAGGAACATCAGCATATCCTGGAGTATGGCAGTCCAAGGGGATGTATGTATATTTGGGGTCATATTTGGGTAACAGACTTAAGAACTAGCTTAGATGGGCCAGGATTGGACAATTTAGGCCAAGGCTTGGTAAAATCCATGCAGTCTCTGTGTGCTCATTTATAATGGCTGGTTAAGGATTAACGGCTCTCAAACCAATTAACAATAATATAAATACAGGTTAAATAACTTAATTAGCCATAATTTTTTTTTTTTTTACAATATGGAGTTAGTAAATTTCTTTCCCCAAACTGTGGTCTGCCATTTTGTTCTATTGAAAGTGTGCTTGGCTTTACAGAAGCTTTTAAGTTTCATGAGATCCCAGTTAGTAATTGTTGATCTTAGTGCCTGAGCTATTTGTGTTCTGTTCAGAAAGCTATTCCCTGCACCAATGAGTTCCAGGCTTTTCCCCACTTCCTCTTCTGTTAGATTTAGTTTATCCATGTTTATGTTGATGTCTTTGATGCACTTGGACTTGAGTTTTGTGCAGGGTGATAAATATGGATCTATCTACATTCTTCTACATGAAGACATCCAGTTAAACCAGCACCATTTGTTGAAGATGCTATCTGTGTTCTATTGTATGGTTTTGGTAACTTTACCAAAAATCAAGTTTCTGTAGGTTTGTGGGTTTAATTTCTGTATCTTTGATTCGATTCCATTGATCAGTCTATTTGTTTTTATGCCAATACCATGAGGTTTTTATTAGTATTGCTTTATAGTACAGCTTGAAGTCAGGGGTGGTGATACGTTCAGAGATTCCTTTATAATACAGGATTGTTTTCACTATCGTGGGTTTTTGTTTATTTGTTTTGCTTTTGTTTTGTTTTTTGTTTTTTTTGGTTTTCCATATGTTTTCATTTTCAAGAAAATTGAGAATTTTCTTTCAAGGTCTGAAAAGAATTGTGTCTGGATTTTGGTGGGAATTGCATTGAATCTGTAGATTGCTTTTGGTAAGATGGTCAGTTTTCTATGTTAATCTTTCTGATCCATTAACATGAAAGTTCTTTCAATCTTCTGATGTCTATTTCGATTTCCTTCAACAGAGACTTGAAGTTTTTGCCACACAGGTCTTCACTTGCTTAGTTAGAGATACACCAAGATACTTTATAGTATTTGTGGCTATTGTGAAGGGTGTTGAGTTATGGAACATTTATATTCACAAACAAGAAAATTTATTACTTTTCTTTTTTAGCTGACTTTTTAGTTTGCTTTCTTTTCTAGTTTTTCAATTAACTAAATAGTTATCTGGGTATTTTTAAAATGCATACAGGTGATTTCCTTACATGTATGTCTATGCAACATGTGTTTGCCTGGTGTCCTGTGAAACCAGAAAAGGATGTCATATTCCCTAGAACTGGAATTACATGTGGTTGTGGACTGCCATGGAGGTGATGGGAATCTAAACTGGGCTCTTTGAAAGAACAATCAGTGTTCTTAATCGCTAAGCAAACTCTTCATCTCCAAAGATCATGTCTTTGCTTAAATTATAACTTATATGGTCTCAAAGCTGTTTTTCCATTCCATTCCATTCCTTCTGCCTATACATTTATTTATAAACAAGAGGATGTGAAATATGAAATTTCAAATTTGATAAACATAATGTTTTCTGACTATATGTCTGTTAATGAAAGTAAAATTGTGTTATAGTAGCTTTATGAGATTTTTTTGGCTACTGTTTTACTTTTGGTAGTAGGCATTCTGCTGACTTCAAAAATTGGATATATTTATCTACCACCTTCTTTTAACTCAAGCAAAACTTTGGGATTTTGTATTTGTATAATTTTTAAATGAAGACAAGATGGTAATGCTGTTTTTAGTGGTCCTTGTTCCATTCTTTTGGGATATAGTTGGATATTAATAAATTTTGCCAGCAAATGAACTAGTCTATGACTCGATACCCACACCCCTCCATTCCTCAGTTCTAAATACTCAGAGAAGCTTATCTTCTCTCTTATTAAACAACTCATTGATAAAAATGAGTAAAACAAGGAAAAGAATGAATAACTCTCTTCTTGTTGCCATCCATTGAAATGAGCACATTACAAATCTTTCAATGTCTATAATTCTCCAAATCTTCCACAAAGATGCCATGAGAATATATTACACTCCCTTTCTGCAATCAACAGATGTTCTTGTTCATTTTTCTCAATGTGCTTAGTGAATCCCAATAAAAAGAAAGGTCAGTGTTTACATGGATCAAATAACTGAAAGCTATGTGTTATAAGCCTGTTCACATTTTTGTAAAGTTATATAATTAGTTGTGAATTTACTTTTTCCATTTGTATATTTTCCCTTTTATAAAAATAAACATTTTTCTCACATAATATATCATGATTATGGTTTCCTCACCTCTACTTGTCTCAGTTATTCCTCAGCTCTCTTCCATCTGTAGCCACTTTATTTCTATCTTTTATTAGAAAAGTTCAGGCTTCTAAGAGATATTTATAAAATATAACAAAATAAAATATAATAGGATAAAACAAAATTATCACTTCAAAGTTAGACAAGACAAACAAGTAGAAGAGAAAGAAATCAAGAGAAGGCACAAGAATTAGAGACTCATTGTGCATTTATGTTTTAAACAGTCCTGACAGAGAGAAATGCTATTAATTCATTCAAAGAAGAAACCTAACAGTTTTGATTTCATATGCTACATGAACTATAACAAATCCATTGGGATTTTGTTTCAATTATTTTCCTCCATAGTACCAGAGGTTAACTCATGCCTTGTCATGGCACGTAAGTTTTGTAATACCAGAGGTTAGCTTGTGTCTTGTGCATGCCACATAAACTTTGTAGTAGCAGAGGTTAGCTCATGCCTTGTGCATGCCACATAAGCACTCCAGCACTAAGGAGACACCCAGATTCCAAATAAAAGTCCATTTTATCCATTGGTAAATAATACCAATGACCAAATTACTTCTGTATTTTTTAACTAATTGCTTTAGTTTGTTATTCTATACTGCTAAGTAATGCTATCTAAAGCAAATTATAAATAGAGCCAAATTAATGTAAATTAACAACTACAAGGTTTGGCAGAAGGCTAGCTTTTGTCAAAACATTCAATAAATATGTAATGATGAATACATAATGTGTGAAAAGAACTGTGTCCAATGCCATAGGCATATTTCATTAATAATTACAAAAATCTCATTAATAAATATATTATTAGTTTATTCTACAGAGTCAACCTGTTTCTTTCATGTATCTATTCCTTGTTTATAACCATGCCTCTGGAAAAATATTTACTCTAGAAATCTGTAAATATATTTGGATAGGATGAACAGTTTTTGCCATGCCACTGAAAGAAATTTTAAGCAATGATTCACAGAGCAAATAAGCTGTTTGTTTCTGTCGTGGTTCATTTGAGTTTCTTTATCAAAATCTAATAAACCACGTGATATATAAATGACAGGCTAGTAGTACTAGATGGAGGCCTCAGTGGACTCCATGCCTGATGAAGGTTAGCTATTCTGCCTCATTTTGTTCATCTTCCAGCTGTTCTCCTTCATGATGGAAGGATAGATAAGCTTCCCTGGGACACGGAATTTGCCATTATGATTAATTATCTCCTAATAATGCTCCATTTCTTAAGCTGTGTACTCAGTTTCAACATATAAATAGGTGTGGGGTAGGTAAACACAACATTGAAACCACAGACACTGCAGTTTTGGAAACACTAGAATGTGGCCGTCTTCTGAGGGGTCCATGAAGGTTAGTTTCATGAGGAAATGGCTTATAGTTTGAATCATAATCACAGTGGTAAAAAACAAAGAGGACAATGACAGTGAAGTGTGGACAGTGAAGGCAGATTGGAGTCAGGAAGGAACATGTACAATCAGCTTGTCATGGTGTAGAATTCTAACACTTTTATGACAATAACAACAGCTACTGTGACTGTGGTGTTCAGTGAAATAGATCTCAGAAAAACTGTAGGTCAAAACTGGCCTTTCTCCAAGCCACCTGTTAATTCTAGATTCTAGCTTAAAGGAATGCAGAATATAGGAGTTTATTTGCCTACTCGACTCTACAAACATCAATGTGACTGTTCTGTAGGGAATAGATTTGAACATAGCAGCATAGCACATATGGGTGGAAGAATAACACTTTAGGGGAATTTACAGCGGTAAGAGACAATAGCAGAGCTCTGGAGCCGGTAATAACAAAAGAGGTTGAGAAAAGAGAATGGGAGTCAAGAGGAATTTAGGAACTGTAATTGGTGTTATAGATCTAAGAAGATGCTTTTAAAATTGTGTTGCAAGTTAGTATGAATGTTGAGTTAGATATAGAATTTTAAACTCATGGAGATGGTTAGATAGTAGAATGTTAAAGTCAGGCGCCAAATACATGTGGACTGGACATTGGGAATGTATGCTAAGCCATATAACCCTCATAACTGTGGCCTAATTAACTCTGTTGTTTTGTATTATATTTATTATTATAAGAGAAAGAGCCATTTGTTGGACTGAAAGGGGAAACTATAGGGGGAAATAAGATATACCTTAAACTTAAAAAAAAGGGGGGAAGAGGATAGGGGGTAGAGGGTGGGAAGGTGGGACTGGAGGGGGGAATAGGGAGGGGACTGCGATTGAGATGTAACTTGAAGAAATAAAAAATAAAGGAAAAAGATTTAAAAAAAAAAGACTTTGTAATTGACTGAAGTGATGGGAAAGAGGAAAAAGCCAAGAATTGTCCAACAGAGTGGATGTTAATTGAATACTTGCCCAAGGAGAAACAGCTAGTAGATGTGAGGGATTCATACCTTGTTCAAAATTTGTGACCATAACATTATACTCCTTTGAAACCCAGAGTATGATGGCCAAGCACTGCAGGCTTGGAATTTCCAGCAGAAAATGGTGTACTTAAACATGTACAAGGCCTTCCATGGAGATATTTGTAAATGTAATGTGAGTGTTTAATGGACCAAATCCAAGCTATGGCACTCAGAATTTGATGTGATTGTTCACTCAAAGCACACAGTGTAGGGATCTTTCATTTTATCTGGGTCTTATTTGTAAGAGTTAGCTCATAAATCTGCTATTCACTAACCTTAAAAAACAACCATTTCCTAAGATCTATCAATGAACAAACAATGTCCTAAACCAAAATCATATATTTTCTGTATAAAGTTTTATATCACTCATTTAACAATAATATTTATTATTTTCTATTAAGTAATGTCATAATTTTAAAAATATGATATAATAGTCTTTCATATTATTATGCATTATGGACTCCATTCCCACAGTCTAAGACAATTAATTATGTCTGACATAGGTAAAACACAATCAATGTCTGTCAGAGAAACGGGGCCAAACGGCTGAAGATCGATGCTGTAGTGTATGGAGAGAAAATGGGAACTGTCCAGGCAGACACGGGTATGTCATTTCTTAGTTTTGGAAGCTGCGGGCCCTGCACTTCCTATATAATCAGATATATTTATCCCTCTCAGGTCTCTGAGGTGGTTGAAGAATAGATAGCTAGAGTCTCATAGTTAAATTGCAAATACCCTTAGAATGTGAGATACAAAAGCATCACCCCTAATCTTTATCTTGTCCTCTTCACTAAGAATAGCAACTGTATGGATAAAAAACTGTGGTACATCTAAACAATGGAATACTACTCAGCCATCAGAAACAACAAAATCCTACAATTCTCAGCCAAATGGATAGAACTAGAGAAGCTCATCCTGAGTGAGCTAACCCAGACTCAGAAGGATGCACATGGCATCTATTCACTTATAGTTGGATTTTCGCCATATAGTACAGGATAACTATACTACAACCAATGCACCAAAGGGAACATGAACATAGACTTTGTTACCTGTCAATGAGACACTTTTCCCTAGTGGTGCTGCCTTGTATACCCCCAGTGTATGAAGGAGGCTCTTGGCCCTCATGTGACTGCTGAACTGGGGTAGGGGATTGTTATGTAGGGACACTCCACTCCAGAGGAGTGTGATGGAAGGGATGGGGAGTAGAGGGTGGGAGGACCAGACTGGGAGGGGTGGAAAGAGGACACTGTGATGAAGATATAACCTGAAGTAATAAATAAACATAAAAAAATCATAATACAAAAATTCATTTAAAATATTACCATAAAACAAATTGTGCCATCAGACTAAACATGCCTTAAATAGTTTAAAACTTTCCTCCACTATATATATTTTCAATTCCCTTTCATGGTTCTAAATACAATTTCACATGCAATACAGTTTTGATTTAATTGAACAGGGACACTGTTCACATTAATGAGATGGAACAAAAGGAGCAATTAAATATGTATAATTATTTTAAATGTTTATAGACTACCACAGATGGTGACATAGACTTATTTCCTTCCTAAGTCTGCTGCTGTGCATACAGTTATTTCTCCTGATTGTATTTTTCAAACAAAGGTAAAGACTGTGATTCAATCAAGTCAAATAGAGAGAGTCACACATACCAAAACACTGCCCCCTGCAGAAAAGCTGTGTAATGAAATAATACTAAACAGACTTAATCGATATAAATACTTAAAAGTATTAACAACGAAAACACTGGTTGAAGTTAGGGCTGTGTGAATTCAGGGATGTCAGAAACAACTAAAACAATTTTGGTTACTGTAAATTTGAGAAGTTTAATTTTTGAATCACAGAATTATCGTGGCTACACTGGGTCTGTGGAAGATGAGCCAAGTCTGTGTTTTTCACTAAAGTCCTCAGTGTCATCTGGATGGGTAGGCGGACTATGAGTCTTCCTGTGTTAAGGGACAGGGAAAAGATGGCCACTGTCAGATGAGAAGAAATATGTTGTTCAATGGTCCAGAAACTTTGCCATCCATATGATTAGTGATCTAGAGTTTGAAGTCAAGAACTAGTCATGTAGGTTGAAAATAAAGTTTAAGAAGCATTTTGAAAACATGAAAGTCTACTGGTAATTTTATGATGGTATACTTGTGGAGAACAAAGGCTCTGGACTCTGAAGTTTGCTATAAGCGCTCCCTACCTCTGCAACACTGGTAAAACTAGTTGGTTAAAGCAGGAAAATACAGGTTTGGCTAATATTATGAGTGACATAATTTAGAAAATTCTGTCTTTGTTAGGTTTTCTGAGGCAATCTGTTAGCTAGACCTGTACTAAGTACAGCAATAGACCAAAGGGAAACACTTGCGATGAGGCAATGTGTTCCTTTTCCTGCTTCTCTTCGCCTCTTTCTTCTCATATGCACTTATATGCATTCTCATTTGAGTAATGAGTGTCTTATTTTCATTGTCGATCCCCCTTGTGTACTTACTGTATCAATGTAAAATTACATTTGTTCATTCTTGCTATAAGCCTAATTAGTCCATGAATATTGGGAGTTTTACCTTAAAATTCCAGTTTGCATAAACAACATTGTTCAAGCTAATAATGTAAATGTTAACTAAATAGAAAATATATTATGGGTAATCTGTTTTCTATTGCTGAACTCCTAAAGGAAAACAGTTTATTTTGATCGTAGTTTCAGGGCATGGTTCCAATCTCTGGCAGGGACCTCATGAAAATGGGTGGTTAAGGGACCATGATGACAGGAACTCAACAAACAAGGAGAGGTCAATCTTGCAAATTCCCATGATAGTTGACTTCCTAAATGCCCTACCATATGCAAACATCCCTCACACTGAGAATCAAGCAATCAACACATGAAGTTTTGGTGAACAGACTAAAATAATCCCAACTGTAGCATATGTTATTTAATAAAGTTTCATTAAAGAAGTTATTCAGACCTTTAAAATTGAACCAAATCCCTTGCCACAGTGTTCTTGTACCTCTATAAGAACAGTAGTTTGATCTTAACTAATGAAAGTCAATGACATTATGATAAGAGAATGTCTAACTGACACAAAAATGAATGTAACCAAACACTAGCAATGCTTGAGATTGTAGAGAAATTAAAGGGACCAGTTGGACTGTCTGAGAACCTGCCTCCCCTCAGATAACCTCTCTTAGTTGCTTTTGCAAGCAAAGCTAGTGTATGAAGAAAGGTCTTTCTTATTCCTCGAAAGAAGAGATAAACAGAAATGTAACAAAAGCTAAGCAAAAGCCAATTAGCATGATCTATTTTTATAATCTATAAAATTAGAGTATTTTTATTAGCTTCAGGAAGTTTAAGAGGGTCTTCAGAGTGCATGGAGAGGGGAAAGAATCTATAAAATTCAATCAAATCAAATGAAGAGAGTCCCATATACAAAGACTTTGCCCCCAGGAGAAAAACTCTCTAAAAATAATAATAGAGAGACCTAATCAATATAAATATGTATAAGTATTCACAACAAAAACATTGGATGAAGCTGGGGCTGTGTGAATTCAAAGAATTTGGAGACAATTAACACAATTTTGAATACTGTAAATTTGAGACATCTAATTTTTGCAATCACAGACGTATCCAGAGAGTTGTTTATTTTCAAAAAATCTTAAGCAATCTGAGAAATAAATGAAAGCACAATTTACTCTTCATCATTGAAAACAAATCAATAGCATGAAATGTTCTTTTCTTCCCTGTTGTTAGGGGAAGTAAAAATTATAAAAGGAGGTAACTGGAATACTTGAGAAAAAGAATAACTGGAAGTTCAGAAGTCCAAGATGGCCAGGCCTATGCTCCAGCCTGTTTCTTAACCAGCAGAGCCTAGCCCTGTGATGGTGGAAATATCCTGAATAATGTGGCCTGTGCACCAAGTAAGATTTCCCAGTGTCAAGTGCACCAGGAAGCACCTAAGGTAATTGTAATCTTCACCGAAGTTTAATAACAAATACTGTGATGTGAATCTTAAGTCAGTCAGAATAACAGAGTAGTAGATTTCATACTTCTCCATTAACAAAGACCTTCTGAAGTTAACTGTAAGTTCCTGTGGAACCTTCCCCCATGGGGAGAGTGAGCTTTTGCATCACAATGTGGTTGAAATGCTACCATTGTGAACAGACAGGCTGTTTGAGCTACACACATCTCTAGGTCATTTCCATTCAATTCTGTTATATATTCTGAATAAATATGTGAGCTGTGAAACCCTTAAAATGTCTTGTCTTGTTTGAATAAAAGATAGAAATGAAATATCCCTGTTAATCATTGAGGCACATGTATTGTGTTTGAGCTGATTAGTTTTGGTTGGATGTGATCCCTGATTATCTCTTCTGCTCCCACAGCAGATCTAGATGTACTACACAGCATCCCTTTAGATATTTGCATCCTGTGGCTACTGTACACAAGGGTAAATTACTTCTATTTACAGAATATTTTGTTTCTTTCCCGCTGTGGTATATCAAAGAACAAAATTACAATAAGTTAAGCTTCATGATTTTCCATGGCTTCATCTCATGGAGATAGAATAAGTATTCCAGCAGACACAGCAGAGGAAATTGTCCTTGAAGCCAGATAAGAATTGGAGAAAGCAGAAACAAAGAATGAAAAACTTATTTATCACTGACAGTTTATAATCAAGTAAGGATGTGTGGGATTTCAGAAAAATCATTACTGGAACTTTACTGGTTTTCATGGCAGATTGAAGGAGACAGTGGTTATTGATGCAGTAATTACTGATGCATTAACAATACAGTTGTAGATCTTTAAGATATATCAGAAGGGACAAATAGACATAGAAAGTCACAAGAACTTTCAGAATCACAGAAGAAAGGGGAACGCAGCCATAACATGTCCAAGAAAGCCATCAATTGGCATTTGATGGATAACATGAATCACTGCCAGGGGGATCCTGATATAGTGAGCATTTCATGATGTTTTTCTTTCATCTTTCCAAGACTATCTTCCACCTCTGGCTCTCTGTCATATAAACCAAAGATGGTCAGATTTAGTTATCATCAATGTAAAAGTGAGTATTTGTCAGGTTAAAGCATCTGACAAACTACTTGCCAATAGCTGTGTTAGCAAGGTTTTTGGATTCAATGATGAAGAAAGATAGAATGATAGATGATGAAAGATAGATACATATAGATAATAGGTGATAGGTAGCAGACATATTAACAGATAAGTCACTATATAGATGATAATTTGCATGAATGGGCTCACACAATGATAAAAGCCAAGTCTGTGGTCTGCCATCTGCAAAATAGAAGATCAAAAATCTTGCAGTATAATCCATTCCAAGGTAAAAGCTGAGAAACATGAGAACATTGATATAAATTCCACAGTCCAAAGGGCAGAGAGCTTAGTTACGTAATGTCCAAGAGGAGAAGTTTGTCCTGTGCAAAAAGTGAGTGAGAGCAAGATCAGAGAAAGAGATAGAGACAGGGAATGGAGAAAGAAAGGGGAAAATGAAATGAAAAGAAAGGAGAGAAGAGAAGGAATGGAAAGGGAGAGAAAAGGAGGTGATTGTAGAAAAGAGGGGAGGGGGAGAGTGAAGAGGAATCTCTGCTATGGCATCTCCCACCCTTTCCAAGGACTTTTCAAGTATGCTTGATGATACCATGCTCTCTGCAGGTATAGTCTTTCCCTCTCTGTCTGCCCATTCTCCAGGACAGTACTGTTCACAACCCTTGCACAACAGATTATCTGTTTCTCCTCTACACCATTCTCGTCAAATACTCGCAGTATTGTTTTCAATTCCAACAAGCAATAACCAGGCATGGTTCCTGCCAGGATAGATATTGATGATAGATATTTCAGGTTTTTCCCACTTTCCAGTATAGATTTGATGATAGAAATTTCAGGTTCAAGCACACACTTGAAACTAGCCACAACACTGAGGAAAATTATATCAAGTTTACACTGTTGCTTTTTGTGCTATTATCCTAGGGCAAGAGAGATGACTCAGTCTTCCAGAGCTCATGCAGTTCTTGCACAGGACAAGAGCAGAGGATCTGATGTAGGTTTCCAGCACTTGTGTTGGGCAGCTTCCAACTTCCCATAGCTCCAATTATGGAGGACATCGTGACTGTTTCTTGCCTCCAAGAGCAATGTGCTCACATGTATTTATATACCTTCACATTACCACATACAAATATACATGATTAAACATAAAAATAAAATTTATGTTTAAAAGGCTGTGGTTTCTATTAGGTGGCTGTACTCACAGAGATGTGCTTTCAAAGCCCCGTTACCATTCCTTCCCCTATCCCCTGAGCATGATAAGGGTGTCCCACTCCTGTTAGCCCTTAGGAGGTAGTAGCACAGTGTTTGTGCCCCTATACCCCATCACAACTCTATCAACAGTCTTCTTTGTTTATCTTTCCCCAAAAAAGACTATCTTAGGTTTCCTGAAGGAATCTTTATGATGCTGTCAATATCTCTAGGTTTTATGACATATGTTACTGTTAACTAGTCACAAGGGTTTTATTAGCAATTTATTAATATTCCATGTTCTTATCATCTCAATTCCTTACTATTATAAAAAATGAATTTAATTCAATACTTTACCAAGTAGAAAACAAAACAAATACTTGAAGTCCTTTTAATTACATGTTGTTGCTATGGATAATGTTTTCAAAAGCATCCAAGAAACTATACAGTAGGTGATTTATTATGTTAAGAATAGAAAGCAAGACTATATAATAATAAAAGTTCAGGTTAGGAACACTAGTAACAGCTATCGATGGTGGATCACTGCTGGGAGACACAAATAGAAACCATAAGAATGAAGTGGCCAGAATGTTAAAACACCATGTCAATCAGTTAGCAAGTATTTACTGTTCTAAAACTCCACATATTTCCAGTGCACTATTTTTATTGATTTATCCAAGATGTTTCCAAGTTTTCTTCATTCTATTTTCTTTTATATTGATTCTTTTTACTGTTTGTTAACCCCATTGCACATAAAAAGTCCAATTTTGCTTAGTCTTTTGTGATATCACATTTCTTCTAAGTCCAACGCTTCTTTCTCTGAGGAGAGAACTATTTAAGGTACAGAAGTAGAAGAGGATATTCTCATTATAAATATATTCATCATGAATTAAAATCGTGGGACCAATGTGTATGTCATTCAGTGTCCCAGTATTCAGCCTATATTGTGAAGTTCTTTTACTTCCTTTCTACTACATTTTATTTTATTTTATTTTTAGCTTGGAAGAAATATTGAAGTGTATTAATATGAGAGCTAGACATCCAATTCTTTTGTTCAGGGTTAATTTGAATTTTGTGGACAACTTCTGTTTGTTGTACTATCTTTGCATTTCATTATCCTGCAACATTGAGACCTTATTGCTATTAATAATTATGAGTTTGCTTGGCAACAAAGTACAATAACAACAACCCTCCTGGTGTAAAGGAATACCTCTAAGTTAAACTTGATGTGATTTTTTTTTCAGTAACAAAATTTGAAGATACTAACTATATCAGTAAGTAATGAAATGTGCTTCAAATGTCTTACGATGACAAAATGGGTTGCTATACACGTAAATTAGGAAAGGTTTTATATTTTATTAAAAAATTGTTAGTGCATACAGCATGTCTAATTGTCCTAGTGTTTAAATCTTTCTTTCAATACTTTTGTTTTAATAGTTATACTTGAATTTATTTCTCTGAGTTCTTTACTCTAAAAGGTCTAGTAGTTATATTCTGCCTTCCACCCCCCCCAATAAAAAACATTTTTCTTAAGAATAAAAGTCATTCTTTAAAGAAAATAATGAATTGTTAGAAGTGACTCAGGTAGGACAAAAGCAGAATGTAAAAATTGTACTAGATCAAGAAACTGTGTAAGCTCATGCGCTCATGCATAGATTGGGAAAATACATTCTTCATGAGATAAAGTAATGAGCCCTTCTAAATTTCTTTTGCTTGATATTCTCTCTCTCTCTCTCTCTCTCTCTCTCTCTCCCTGTGTGTGTGTGTGTGTGTGTGTGTGTGTGTGTGTGTGTGTGTTTGTGTGTGTGTGTGTGTTGGTGGTGGTGGTTCGAGTATAAGAATGAGAATGGCCCCATTGTCTCATGTGTCCCCATTTGGTGGAACTTGAGAAGCATTAGAAGGTGTGCCCTTTCTCTGATGTTTAAGGATGTTGAGCATTTCTTCAAGTGTCTCTCAGCCATTAGGGATTCCTCCTCTGTGAATTCTCTATTTAGCTCTGTCCCTCAATTTTTGATTGGATTATTTGGTTTCTTGGCATTTAATTTCTTGAGTTCTTTGTAGATTTTGGATATTAGCCCTCTGTCAGATGTGGGTTTGGTGAAGATTTTCTCCCAGTCTGTAGGCTGCTGTTTTGTTCGAATGACAGTGTCCTTTGCCTTACAGAAGCTTTTCAGTTTCATGAGGTCCCATTTATTGATTGTTGGTCTCAAGTCCTGAGCTGTTGGTGTTCTGTTCAGGAAGTTGTCGCCTGTGCCAATTAGTTCGAGGGTTTCTCCCACTTTATCTTCTAGTAGATTTAGTGTGACCGGCCTTATGTTAAGGTCTTTGATCCACTTGGACTTAAGTTTTGTACAAGGTGATAAGTATGGGTCTAGCTTCATTCTTTTACAAATGGACATCCAGTTGGACCAGCACCATTTGTTGAAGATGCTGTCCTTCTTCCATTGTGCCGTTTTGGCTTCTTTGTCAAAAATTAGGTGGCCATAAGTGTGTGGGTCTATTTCTGGATCTTCAATTCGATTCCATTGATCTACTGGTCTGTTTCTACACCAATACTATGCTGTTTTTACAATTATTGCTCTGTAGTACAGCTTGAAATCTGGGATGGTAATACCTCCAGATTTTTTTTTTTATTGTACAGGATTGATTTAGCTATTCTGGGCTTTTTGTTGTTCCATATGAAATTGAGACTAGCTCTTTCCAAGTCTATAAAAAATTGTGTTGGTATTTTGATAGGAATTGCATTGAATCTATATATTGCTTTTGGTAGGATGGCCATTTTTATTATGTTGATCCTACCTATCCATGAGCATGGGAGATCTTTCCATCTTCTAAAGGCCTCTTCCATTTCTTTCCTCAAGGGCTTGAAGTTCTTGTTGTATAGGTCCTTTACTTGCTTGGTTAGAGTTACCCCCAGGTATTTTATGTTGTTTGTGGCTATTGTGAAGGGAGTTGTTTCCCTTATTTCTTTCTCATCCCTTTTGTTTGTTGTATAAAGAAGGGCTTCTGATTTTTTTGAATTAATTTTGTATCCAGCCACTTTGCTGAAGGTGTTTCTCAGCTGTAAGAGTTCTCTGGTGGAATTTTTGGGGTCGCTTATGTATACTATCAAATCACGTGCAAATAGGGATAATTTGATTTCTTCATTTCCGATGTTTATCCCCTTGATGTCCTTTAGTTGTCTTACTGCTCTAGCAAGAACTTCAAGTACTATATTGAAGAGATGTGGTGAAAGTGGACATCCTTGTCTTGTCCCTGAGTTTAGAGGAAATGCTTCAAGTTTCTCACCATTTATTTTGATGTTGGCCACTGGCCTGCTGTATATTGCCTTTATTATTTCTAGGTACGGACGGCCTTTGTATGCCCGTTCTCTCCAGAACTTTTAGCATGAAGGGGTGTTGAATTTTGTCAAATGCTTTTTCTGCATCTAGCGAGATTATCATGTTGTTTTTTCTTTCATCTTTTTTTATATGGTGAATGATGTTGATAGATTTTCGTATGTTGAACCATCCCTGCATCCCTGAGATGAAGCCTACTTGATCATGGTGTATGATACTTTTGATGCAACTCAAGACGACTCTGAGATTCCATCTCACACCTGTCAGAATGGCTAGGATTAAAAACTCAAATGACAGAACATGCTGGTGAGGGTGTGGAGAAAGGGGTACCCTATTCCACTGCTGGTGGGAGTGCAGGCTTGTGCAACCACTATGGAGGTCAGTCTGGCGATATCTTAGAAATCTTGGAATAGCTCTGCCTCAGGACCCAGCCATACCACTTCTGGGTATACACCCAAATGCCTCTTCACGGAATCATAAGGAAGTTTCCTCATCTATGTTTATAGCAGCCTTATTTGTAATAGCTAGAAACTGGAAACAACCCAGATGTCCCTCAACCGAAGAATGGATTAAAAAACTGTGGTACATCTACACAATGGAATATTATTCAGCTATCAGAAACAATGAAATTATGCAATTTGCAGCCAAATGGATGGAACTAGAAAAGCTCATCCTGAGTGAACTAACCCAGACTCAGAAGGACACATATGGCATCTATTCACTTATAGTAGGATTTTAGCTATATAGTAGAAGGTATCAATACTACAACTAGCACACCAAAGGGAACTTGGACATCTTGGACATAGACTTCTTATTTTTAATTTTTATTTTTTATTTATTTTTTATATATTAGTTATATTTTTTCTATTTTTTAGTCTTTTTTTTTCTATTGTATGCTTATTGATTTGTTTGTTTAGTAGTTCTCTCTCCCAGGCAAGAAGACACTTTTCACTGATGGTACTGCTTCATAGATCCCCAATGAATGAAGAGGCTCTTGGCCCTAATACGACCTCTCAACTGAGATGAGGGACTGTTATATAAGGACACCCCACCCCAGAGAAATGGGATGGAAGGGTTAGGAGGTAAAGAAAAAAAATGAAATGTGATGTTTCGGCCTTTTACTACTAACTGTCATGAACTGTTTAGGATAATTAAGAAATGCTAACTATTGCTCTTCAGTCGTTTGGCCCCGCTTCTCTGACAGACATTGATTGTAGAGCAGGGGTTATGAAGGACTTACCTACCCTGTCTTGGCAGAGCTAGGCTGTCGACTTACCTGCTTCCAGGTTTGGCCTTTTTGGACAGCATTCTGTCTACAGTTGGAGCAAGGGGCTTCTCCTACCAAGAGATAGGCTTGCGACTAATTCAATCATCTCCCACTGGAGATTCTTCGATGCTCATCTTCTACTTGGAGGAGAATAGGGGGTGCTGTCAGGAGTTGATATGTCTTGATATAAAAAAAATCTAAAGTTACGAAAATATCTTTGAATGCCATATTCTGCAGATCTCTTGAGGTTTTTGAAGAGGCCCTATCTATCTCTTCTATTAGGGTAAGCAGATGTTGCTTGTCTCTTAGCAGGTTTATTTCTGATTAGCTTAGCAAGTAACTATAATAGGCTGTCATAGTACCTAACAGAATGACTGGCTTGCATAACCATTAGTGCTGTAATGTATGGAGAGAAAGTGGGAACTGTCCAGGCAGCCACTGGTATGTCATTTCTTAGTTTGGGAAGCTGCAGACCCTGTACTTCCTATAAAATCAGATATATTTATCCCTCTCAGGTCTCTGAGGTGATTGAAGAACAGATAGATAAAGTCTCATAATTAAATTTTGAGTTGTTTAGGAGTCAAGAGAGTGTTATATATCTATGAAGATACTTTTAAAATTGTTTTGCAATTAGTATAAATGTTGAGTCATATATAGAACTTTAAACTCATGGAGATGTTTAGATAGTAGAATGTTAGAGTCAGGTACCAAATACATATGGACTGGTCATTGGGAATGTACGTTAAGCCATATAACCCTCATAACTGTGGCCTAATTACCTCTGTTGTACTGTATTGTATTTATTATTATAAGAGAAAGAGCCATTTGTTGGACTGAAAGGAGAAACTTTAGGGGGAAATAAGATATACCTTAAACTTAAAAGAAAAAAAAAAAAGGGAAGAGGATGAGGGGTTGAGGGTGGGAGTGTGGGACTGGAGGTGGAATAGGGAGGGGACTGCAATTGAGACATAACTTGAAGAAATAAAAAATAAAGGAAAAAAAATCTTCCACAAAAAAAAAAAGAAGGTGTGCCCTTTTTGGAAGAGGTGTATCAGTGGTGGTGGCTTTGCAGTTTCAAAAGCCCCTGTCAGGCCTAGTGTCTCTATCTGCCTGCTGCCTGATGATAAGGATGTAAAATTCTCAGGAACTTCTTCACCACCATGTTTGCCTGCAGGTCACCATATTTCTTACTAGGATGATACTGGACTACACCCCTAAAACTGTAAGAAAGAGCCTAATTTTTTTGAATGATTTTTTATTACCTCAAGATACATCTCCATCATAGTGCCCTCTTTCCTCTCACCCTCTACCCCCTCTCCCTTCTACCCTACTCCCCCAGAGAAGAAAGAGCCTAATTGAAGGCTTTCTTTTATAAATGTTCCCTTAGTCATGGGGTATCCTCACTACAGTAGAATGGTAACTAAGAGGTACATGTATGTAGTAAAATTTTAAAATTTGTGTATATTTTGCTTGCATATACATGTGTGTACCAGGTGCATACCTGGTGACTGTATAGGCCAGAGAAGTGTATAGGATCTCCTGAGAATTGAGTTACAGATGGTTGTACATTAAATGATGATACTGATACTCAAACCAAGATCTTATAGAAAAGCAGATAGTACACCTAACTACTGAATCATCTTTCTAGCTCCAGAAATAATTTTTAAATGATAGATAAGTAAATTATGAATGAGACTAGATAATAAAACAAAATTGGCTCCAAATGATAGAATAAACGAGTATTGTTTGAACAGAGAGAGGGCTCATCAAGTAAAGTCTCATCAAGATTGACACATAAGTTTGATTTCTGGAGCTAAAATGATGAAAGGAAAGGACTGATTTCCTAAGTTGTCCTATGATCTCTCCACATAAGTACCATGCCAAATGCACCAGTATGCATGCACATAATAAATAATAAATAAATAAATAAATATATAAAAGGAAGAAAGTTTTGGAGTAAGATTGTTTTAACCTTTTCATCTGAAAAAAAAGACCAAAGAAAAAGTTATGCTGACAAATTTGACTTCAGGAACAGAAGAAGAGATGGTTGACATTTTTAGAAAATATAGAAAAGTAATGATCTCCCTCTAGGCTTCCCTTGGCTTCCCAGTACTTATTCTTTCTGTAGAAAGAAATGAGAAGTTACACACACAGTGTGATGTAAGGCAGGCCAAACTTATTGTAAAGGAGATTAAAGAACCCTTTTAAGGAGTGAGAAAGGGCAATGTCCAAAGAGGCCATTATAGTGACTTACAACTATAGGTAGACTTTATACTGTTTTTAAAACTTTCAGTACATTTGGAGACATTTTTTTTTTTCTCGAACAGGCAATTGACAGACCTGTTAGTGTAACCTTTGTAGAAAGGGACAATGGGATGTACAGCTTTCTGCTACATAGTAATAATTAGGTTTTGGACTCCTGAAATCAAGTTTAGACAATCAATCAGTGAGTGATCATCAGAGAGTCATCTCCCAGAGCCAGAAATATGACTCAGCTCCTGTTCCTCTGACAAATAATTACAGTCTTGTTATTCTACTCCTCAGTTTTAAAAGCTGTTGATTGGGGGAGGACACCAACTCTAATGCTGTCTACCCCTGCCAATCTCTTACTAGGTTCTTCACAGTTCCATATCCAGTTTCTTTTTTAAAAACATTTATTTATTTATTTCTTCAGGTTACATCTCCATCATAGTGTCCTCTTTCCACCCTTCCCAGTCCGTCCTCCCACCCTCTACCCCCTAACCCTTCCATCCCACTCCTCTGGAGTGGAGTGTCCCTACATAACAGGAAAGATCCATATCCAGTTTCTAATCAAAACTCCCTTTTATACCTCATATATCTTCCTTGCATTCCTAAAGATAAGGTTGAAGACTTAAGTCCCTAAGTAGAGATGACATTTCTTCTCCATCTGATTTTTTAATGCAGCATTGATTTTCTGATATGTAGAATGTTTACAAATTACGCTTATTGAATAAATACAAAAATGAAAGAGCTTTAGGTGCTAGTCTCTATACTCCTTCCAAGAACTTATCCTACTACGGTGTCTTAGTTAGGGTTTCTGTTGCTGCGATGAAATACTGTGACCAAAAAGCAAGTTGAGGAAGAAAGGACTTATTAGTCTTATTCTTCCATGTCACCATTTGTCTTTAAAGGAAGTCAGGGCAGAAACTCAAACAGGGAAGGAACCTGAAGGAGCTGATACAGAGGCTACACAGGGGTTCTGTGTACTGGAATGTTCATCATGGTTTGCACAATCTGGTTTCCTATAGAACCTAGGGCATTATCCCAGGGATGACACCACCGACACTTAATCACTAATTAAGAAAATGCCTTACGGGCTTGCCTACAGACTGATCTTATGGAAGCATTTTCTTAATCGAGGTTCCCTCCTCTCAGACGACTTTAGTTTGTGTCAAGTTGACATAAAATTCTTTAGCACACATGGATGTGGAAGATGATAACTAGGAGATAGGACAGGCATAGTCAGTTTCAAGTTAAAATTTGTAAAATATGTTTGTACAATCACATCTAATGAACATTCAACTCTTACTTGTATGCAGTGGTGATTTTTAATTAAATGTCTCCTGTCACTCCTTTTCCATCTTTTTATTATTCAGTGATTTTCAGAGATAATGGTCATTTTGAATGCTAACAATGATCAGTTATATTACCATATTTAGTCTTTCTGAATCCATAGATTTATAAGAAACTCTAAGGTGGTGCCAAAAATGCATATTCATATTGGCTTTATAGGGTCCTTTCCTATCTGCTCCAACTCTCTTAAAAACAAAAACAAAATCTTTCCATGAAACTCACTTTCCACCAGTAGAGTAATTAATCTGCAGTACCTTTGACTGAGAATGAATTGTAAACACAGTCAAGCTGGAGATAGTGTCTCTACTATCTACAGTGTTCTATTATGGAAATGAATCAAAATCAACTACAAACATAGGAATCTTGCAGCTTAAAAGGACAGTTGGCATAGTCAACATGAATTCTATGATATTTTTCTATTTTAAACTCATGATTAATATGAGCACAATGTAAAGAAAATTGAGGCAGAATTCAGTCTGAAATCTGCTTTCAGATTGAAAATATTCACTGTGCTTTATAAACTCTGAAGGTTTATAAATCCAATTGAGTTGTGTAAATAAATGTATTATTTATACATCCAAATTGCCACCCAAATCAGTCCTAGCTACCTTGAACTGGAGATGATTATAGCTGCCTCTTTAAGTAATAAGTAGGAAAGATTTGCTGTCAGAGTTGTCTGGTATACAGTCTTTCTTTTGCTTAAAAATTCCTGTGAAATGTTTCTAGTATCTTGTGAAAAGTAAATATTTTCCATTTAATAAATTAAACAGTGCTGGCTAGTACAGATTAATGTATTGAAATACAATGCAACTTCAGCTCAAAAATATCTTTTAATATCAAAATTAGTTTTTAGTAAGATCCAATGAACTTTGAGAAGTTAAGTTCCTAACTTATCTTCTTAACATCTCCTCTATTCTTTTGAATAAAATTACAAAACATGACAGATCTGAATCAAGTCTCATTTCTGTGATATACTTTGTCTCCAAGAACAGTTATTCATCCTTGTCCTGTTACTCCACTGTAACCAAACTTTTATATTATTATTTATCACTTATTTATTTATTACTAAATTCACTTATAACAAATACCAACAATTTCTTAACTATTAATCCTATAAATTCCTACAACCCCTTTAACCTATCCACTAAACCTATTGATAATTATAACAACTACTTTCATAACCTTTTAGAATGATACAGTCTCTAGGGCAGGTCCTCACTCGTCAGGAACACAGTCTTTGTTGTAGATTCTTTAACGCACTTAGCAGTCCTTTTTCTGGATCTCTCAGATGTAGGTTCATCAGGGTAAGTTGGTTATTGCAGTCTCACCTTAAATAAGGCTTTATGCTTTCTTCTCTGTGGGAGACCCCAGCCGTCTGCAGGCCAACTTACTTCTTTTGAATCAGGAACTCAGCTGCTCTGCCTCAGTCCTTAAAGCCAGGCACAGTTTCTTTTAGGCCACTGTTCAGACAGATCAAACCCCTCCAGGCAAAAGCTGAGCCACAGGGTTTAGTCCTTGGCCTTTTGGTGTCTTGCTCAGGCTTTCTTTGCTCACCGGCTTCTTTCTGCTTCAGGGAGAGAGCTGGCCATCAATGGCCAGCCCTTTTTTCAGCAGGACTCTTGGAGCTCTCTAGCATCAGGGGCCTCTTCTCCTTCTGGGCTTCATGCACTGTCCTTAAATAGGAGGAACTCTGTTTCAGCTTAATTTGTGCTCCGCCCACTTAGCCTGTGAAAACAATGTCAGGCCAGATACTTTGTTTCTTCAAGTCTATTGAGTCTTTCCTGTTTTCCTGACTTCAAACTTGTTTTTCAGTCTATTGAGTCTTTCCTGTTTTTTGCTGACTTCGTGCTGATAATGCTCTTCAGGCCCCGAATTAAGAGACAGTATCAGAAACTCCTATATATTTTCTAAATCTAATTTATCTAACCCCTACACTCCACTGTCCCGTGTACAGAAGGTAGTAAAGCACATGGATACTGCATTCTGCTTATTTTTTCACATACTGTGTGATTCCAGTATACCACCGCAAGTAATTTATTTTTTGTTGTGAGCCTAGCCTTTAATGGCTGAGCCATCTCTCCAGCCCACTAAGTAATTTATAACAAATTCAAATTTATTGATTTGCATTCTAAAGTTATGGAAGTCTAAGATCATGTGTTCACACCATCCCATAATTATGGAGCAGAGAGGGGAATATGAGAGGAGAGGAAAAGCAAGGTTAAGAGACAAAGATGAAACTTATCCCTGAGCCTCTTAATAATCAGAGTGAATCCAATGATAAGGATAGCACCCTTAATAAAAAATCACAGCTCATTCTCCATTGTTTCCTAATACTGGTAGGTTGGGAATCAAGTTTCCAATATGTGCTTTTTTTAAAATGTTTTTTAAAAATAATTTATTTTTTATTTCTTCAAGTTACATCTCAATCACAATCCCCATCCTACTCCCCCCTCCTGTCTCAACCTTCCACCCTCTTCCCCTTTAACCCCCCATCCTCTTCACTTTTTTTTTATTTTAAACTTTAAGGTATATCTTTCCCCACAACAGCTCCCCCTTTTAGTCCAACAAATGGTTCTTTCTCTTATAACAATAAATACAATACAAAACAACAGAAATAAATAGGCCACAATTATGAGAGTTATATGGCTTAGCATACATTCCCAATGTCCACTCCATATGTATTTAGCACCTGAGTTTAACATTCTACTATCTAACCATCTCCATGAGTTTAAAGTTCTATATCTAACTCAGCTTTCATACTAACGTGCATCACAATTTTAAAAACATCTTCTTAGATCCAGAACACCCTCTTGATTCTTTTTTTTAAATACTTTATTTTTTTTTCTTCAAGTTACATCTCAGTCGCAAACCCTTCCCTATTCCCCCTTCCTATCCCGCCCTTCCACCCTCTTCCCCCCAGCAGCTTCCCCTTTCAGTCCAACAGATGGTTCCTTCTCTTATAACAGTAAATACTATACAAAACAACAGATATAAATATGCCACATTTATGAGAGTTAAATGGCCCAGTATACCTTCCCAATGTCCAGTTTATACATATTTGGCCCCTTATCTATGTTCGTAGCAGTCTTATTTGTAATAGCTAGAAACTGGAAATAACCCAGATGTCTCTCAACCGATGAATGGATAAAAAAGAAAAAATTGTGCTCTGCCAAGACCAGGTAGGCAAGTCCTTCATAATTCCTGCTCTACAATCAATGTCTGTCAGAGAAATGGGGCCATACGGCTGAAGATTGATGTTGTAATGTATGGAGAGAAAATGGGAACTGTCCAGGCAGCCACTAGTATGTAATTTCTTAGTTTTGGAAGCTGCAGGTCCTGCACTTCCTATATAATCAGATATATTTATCCCTCTCAGGTCTCTGAGGTGGTTGAAAAATAGATAGCTAGAATCCCATAGTTAAATTTTGAGTTGTTTAAGAATCAAGAGGCCCCTGATGTTAAAGTCAGTTTATTCTGAACCAAATATGAGTGATTGTGGCCCTCCATCACAGATTCAGGTTGGTCCAAGTACTATGTTCCAAGGGAAGTGGTAAAGGGGATTTCTATAATCACAGCAACTGCAAAGTCATAAATGGAGGCATTTAATTAATATTGTTGGTGAGGACATCACATATGTGAGGTACAGCAAATCAGAAGGTCTGCTACAGGTCTCCGGGGTATCTGATGAGTCTGGACTTGTAGGTTGGTGGAAGCTATAGTTAAGTTAATCCATTCCAAAAATTTTATCTGCTGTTTTTAAAGGCTGTTAAGTCAGACACAGAAGTGGTCAATGAATAGCTGTTAAGGCAACTAATAATCCACAATAATTTTTGGTGCTGCATCTATAATATTCCAACACCTTATAATCACAAAATTCTAATCAGGCTGTCAGCCAATTAGTCTGGTAGAATTTTCAACATAATTTCAGCTTTTGTTTCAGAATTTTAGTTTATCAAGAATAGGAAAGACACAGAGAAATTGAGTTTGGCTCACCCACTACAGAGCTTTTCAAGTTCAGAAGATGCTATATGGAATATAACATAATATTATGATATTCATGCCATGATTTGAACTTCTGGTATTCATATTCCTTTGCTTTCCTTGTAATCTAAAAGAATCATCTTGCTTCTAATGTCTGTACTATGACAGATGTGATGGACTTCTGCATCTGCAAAAGCTCATCAAAAATTGTGGGATCTCTCAGTCTGCTGTTGTTGGAGTAAACTATTTGCTATGCTATAAAAATCTGTTCGAGGATGCTCAACTATGTAGCAAGAAACTGAAACAATCCAAACAACTCTAAAGAATTGAGGGGATCATTTATCTCAGCTAAAATGACTGCATCCATAATTAGCAGCCTGTTCATATCTAGGTGAGAGCTGGAACTACTGGCCAAGCATGTCCTGGGTTCTTGATAGACTCTGAAAAAAACTAATAGTTGTTGTTACTTTTCCTGAGGTACATGAAACACCTCTTCACCCCTCATAATACACTTAAAGATCAGAAATGGAATTCCATCCAAAGAGACCAGGTAATCTATGATAGATAAAGGAGGACAGAATAGCAGGTTCAGTCAAAAGGAGCTGACAAGAGTTCCCCTTTATAAAACCTTTATTAGGAGATGGGGCTCTGAAACGGCAGGATGGGTCTTCATGTACAATAAGCTGATTTAAGGGAAGAGAGAGCTGTCATATACACCAGGCAGAGTTGGGAAAGACTTCAGATCCCAGAAAATGGGGAATTTCCAACTATTACAACTTCTCTGGGTAATGGGGAGAAGTTCTGTGCCACTGGATTTGGTAAGATAATTGTTCAACAGTCAACTCCACCTTTGGTCTTCTGTAGAATATATCTCCCACCACTTCCTGGTGCTGCGGTATTGTCACAAAAGAGTAAGAGGGAGAATAGTAGAACTTCAGGGGTCAGGTGAGCCTCCCCTTCCTTCCAGAGGGAATATCAACAGCCTCATTAACATTTTCATGACCTGGCTATCAGTGTATTGATTGTTTATTTGTTCCCATGAGAGCAAGCTAAGATATTCTGTAGGTCACCACAGCAAGCTGGGTTCCAGATGACTGATGGTGATGTCACACAAGGAATTCCACTGCAGTATAAGCTGCTATTTATCACTCAGTAATAGATGACTAATGTGATAGTGTAAGCAAATCCATTCATTAAATACAGAACTAGAAAGGCCTAAGTAAGATAATTACAGTAAAACCACAAGGTTTGGATCTTTTTAATATGGAGTAAACCAAAAAACATTTTGATATTGAACTTGAAATATAAGATTTTCTCTAGGAGAAAGTATTGAAATGAGGGGAAATTATCCCAGATAAAGGGCCTGTGAACAACAGCTCAGAGATGGGAAACAATATAGTCTGCCGAGTACACTGAAAAGGCTGTGTCTGGTTTCTGAACTGTGGCAGAGCAAGGGATTGAATGCATTTACATATCCTTTATTCCATACCAGGAAGTGTGAATTTCATCTTACAGGTCCTGAGACAGTGAGCTGAAACCAAATAGCTCTCTTCCCCCATCTTACATGGCTGACTTTATGAGGGCCCTCTTTGCCAAATCTGTAAGAAACCTTTACTATATTGTCCTTTAGGCAGATGCATATAAACACTGAGAACTTCAAAATACCTTTGATCAATCAATCAATCATTCTCTCCCCACTCCTATTTTCTTCTCTCTTTCCCTCTCATCCTTCCCCCCTTTTCTTCTCCCTCCTTGTATTTGTTTATTTTTCATAGGAATCAGCCTCTCCTCACCATCTTGCCTTAGGGGTTATTTACCAGGGTCCCTTTTTCTAGTCTGTCTAAATCACTGTGATGGATTGGCAGATCTCCTCTGTGTCGTGGTTTCAAGTGTGTAGCACTCCACAGAATATGTAAAAGGAGATGGACCACATCCATCAAAGGAAGTCACCTTCTTGACACACATTTTCCATCTTATTCATATTACAAGAGAATGTGTTTATGGCTGAAGGGAAGAAGGAAGGACACCGTTGACGGTTTGACCTTGTCTTTGTGCCAACCTTTTATTTTTTAATTTTTAACATAATATTTTTATTGATTCTTTGGTAATTTCATATTGTGCACCCTGTTCACAGATCCCACTCATTTCCCAGACCTTCTCTGTCTGTCCCCTACCCTTATGATCTCCTCTCCAAAACTGTAAAAGCATAAAATAAATTTATTTAAAAAGGAAAAAGTTCACTTCATGTTTTCTATATACTCACTGGAGCATAGTCAAACCCTCAGTGGCCTGCCCATAAATAGAACCAAGTTGGTCCCCTCCCTTACCCCCACCAGAAGCCATCATTTGTGAAGAGTAATTTCAGCATCCAGATCTCCAGTTAAGGGCCAGATATGAAATGTCTGGGGTGTACACTCAGTTCCTGAGAGTGTGATTCAGAATGTGATCTTTCAGCACAGGATAGTACCAGGATGTTATTTATAATCTATCTTGTTTTTCTTTAAATAGATAAAAGTGCCAAGCTAACATTAAAGACCTACTAAGCTGTCAGGATGATTTACTAAAACAGTACCCTCTCTATTTTCCACTGCTAAGATATAATTGGCAATAAATTATTAAGTAAACAATGTGATTTATTTCCATCTCAAGTTATTCAATGATGTAGACAGATAGTTAAAGCAAGATACAGAATTGTATTCCCTATTACCTGTTTATATTGGTAGGTATGGATTTGATTAGGAGATCTGAAGAAGCCTTGGATATACTAACATGCTATTATTTAATAATTATTTATATGCCACCTATGAGCAACAGACATTAATGTCATTATTCAGCATATGAATTAGTTGCATTCTGGAAAAATCCAACTGTGCCATCAAGAGTAATTCATAAATAGAAAAAGTGTTTCAGTCTCAGGGCTGTCTGGCTCCAAGCCTGTGTTCCTACTCTCAAACCACTGCCAACTACACATGACCCCACCAAGATCCTGATGAAAAGCAGAATCAGTTGTCAAGAAGCACCACCACTCTGGTAAAAGCTGGAGAAATCATCCAGTTTTCAGTCAGTTGAGGTTGATGACAGGAAAAACACTGCTATGCCAAGTTGCTGATAGGGTCCAGTTGTTTGATCACATGACTTTCTCAGCCAGTGACCATTCTCATGAACCAGAAAACTGAGTCGATGTGAAAACAGCCTACATCTGGAAATGGAAGCAAACTCACTGCTTCCTTCTGAGAAGCAGCAGTTCCACTCCAAAAGACAGAGGGAGAAGTCAGGCAAGATCTCCATTCCTCCTAGCTTATTATTCACAGGGTGATTTTCTTAAACACTTTTCCTTCAGACTGCCCCAAGAATCCTCTCAAATATTACAAACTCTTGTTCCTGATCCTGAGACGGAATATAAAAGTAAATAGATGGCTGTTTTGTTTATTGTTCTGTGAAATTACATTATTAAGAGAGGCATCATTTTAAATTAGGAAGTGATGCATGACTATAACTGGCTTCAACCCGCTACCTTTTTATGATTAGAGAATATTTTGGCATTTAGAAAACTCTGAGGAAATGATTGGAGATGTTTCATGCTGTTCCTGTCTTGAATGTATCTGATTATATTATACACAGATATGCTACAATGAAACACAGGTGTGATAGCACGTGAGGAAGTAAAGGATAATGTCCAAAATACAGTGTTATATTTGTCTTAGCCTGATTTGTGGTTGTATGGGATGGATCTCTTGGTGGAAGCCTCTCTAGGATCTACTTATGTGACAAAGCCTAGGATAGAAAGTAGTTTTGAGTAGCCCCTGCCCTGCACTTTGGATTGTTGCTCTTTTAATGTTTTGTACTCCCGTGGAATCTCTAATGTCCAGGAAGTACTCATACTGCTTTTAAGTAAGTAATAAATAAATAAATAAATGTGAAAGAAAAGACAAGTCCTTCTTAGTTGAGAAATAAGGAGCCAGATAGGAGACGTTCTACCTTGACTCTCCTGTACTGAGTGCTGTCTTTGTTTATGAGATGTATTAGCTAAAAACAGTGCTCATAGATCAGTCTATTTCTAGGCAACATTCCACCCTGTAGAAAACATACTTTAATAAATCATTGAACTACCCAAAAGAAAGCAGCAGACTCTAAATGCCCTTTTGTGCTTTGTCCCCAAATTGCAGGTTTGGACAAACTGTTCCTACTTTTCATTGCCCTATCAGCTATTCAACATTGTTTCCAGATATTTATTGGGTCTTTCTATAGTTTTCGTTGTAGTAATAGTATATGACTACATATACTATGGCCACACTTTTCTCATACTGAATTTCTTTCCTACTATCCAGAGAGTTTCTACCTCACTGCCAAGACTTTCCATATGTTTTTCCATGCAACTTGGGCCTCTAAGACTTATGTTAAATGACCTCTCCACCAAGAAGTTTCTCTGAGATTCTAATTCTACATTATAACTCTCCCTTTCTGACTTCATAGAAATTGACTCTTCACAGAATTATATGTGACAATAAAGTCATCATATGCATGCTACTCATTGTTTCTCAGTAGATATAATGGCTCCTCAGGCTTACTTACATTTTCATTGTCATTTGGAATTCTCTGGCTTATAATAACTTGTCAGTAAATATTGATGGCATCAATGAATGCAAAGATGGAAGCGTAAGGTTCTTGGCCTGTACTTTGCATAAAAACGCGAGAGAACTTTTAGAAGAATATTATAGTTAAATACAAACATTCCAAGAAAACTATGAACCTCTCATTTGCAATCACAGAGAAAAAGAGGGAGGAAGTAGGGTCTGATTTTGATCTTGATTATTCATGACTTTTATAAACATGGCAATCTATGTTCTCCTTCTTTGTGACAAACAAACAAGGAAACAAAAACAGAAACTCCCTGCTAAAAGCAGAGAACAGATGCCTAGTGTCTTAGTTAGTTTTCCATTGCCGTGATAAAACCCTATGACCAAAAGCAACTTATGGAGGAGAGGGTTTATTTCAGCTTATATGTCCCAATAACAGGTCATCATATAAGGAAGATTTGTTTTTTCGGTGAAATGCTTTATGCAGCATTACTTATCGCTAGGGTGAATGATTGTCATACTGTACCTAGTGTGTATATCTGCTAATCTGCCATTTGATCTTCATAGTGGCCGAAGAAGAATTTCATTTTAAGTACTTGATTTCAGTGATAAAGATCAAAGTATCTTAAATGTGTTCAACTTCAAAACAAATGATTCTATCTTCTCTGAAGCAAAGCAAATTATAGTTATAGATGGATTTAATCTTCAAACGAAACATAGCAAAAGTGGATCTCAGAAAGAATTGAATTGGACAGACATTTAAAAAAAAAGCAATTGGTCTACATTTAGCAATAACAAAACAAAGCCAGCCAGACTCAAGAGAAATTGCTCTTTGAAGAAGTTCCCATCTTGACTCCTCTGTATGTGTGTTGTGAAGATGTAGTTGATGAACACAGGTCATAATCAGCTGTAACACTGAGTATTAAGATATTATTTCTTGGAAAAGATACTTCAGTAGAAAAGATCTGAGATTTTAGCTGTAATCATAACTTTCCTTTTGATTTTTAATGGACAAATGAGTTTGCCTAACTGCCTTACATTGTTATACTATCAGATATTATCCTTATCAATGCGAACCCATGGTGAGGATGTTTCATGTGAAGATAAAAAGAAAGGACCTGTAACACACTACTCAATGCATGGAACTCAGCACAAACAGTCTCCAACTCCTCCTTAGCGCTCCCACAGCAAGGACCTTACTCCTTAACGTCAATTTTTCCTCTCCCATTTCTAAAATGTACATTATAAAAGTCTCTCCCCTTTAGAGTTAATATGCACATCAAATGACTCTGTAGATGAATATATAAAGACTCATCTGTGTGTGTGTTCAAAATGCTTTTTACTATGTTTTTCTTTTCTTCTAGCTATTTTCTTTCCCCTTTTTTTAGATATGTGTATTCATGTGAATGTTGGTGTGTCTGAGTGCAGGCAGACATGTGCCAAGATGAGCATGCCACTCTTTGTATTCTACCTTGTTTGAGGCAGAGTCTCTGTTAGTCACTTAGTGTGGCAGGGTAGACAGCCTCATAGCTTCATGGGATTCTCAGACCTCTACCTCCTTTCTCAGTAGAGCTTTGGAATTGCAGTTACATGATATAACTTCTGGATTTATGTGGGTTCTGGGGGTGTAACTCAGTTCCTCATACTTTTTTCAGCAAGAGCTTTACCCATGCTATCCCTCCAGCCCACATTTTCTTTTTGTTTTTATGATGCAGAATACAGCAGCATTTTAAAAAGGAACTGTGGAAATTATGAGAGCTGAAAAGTACATGATTCCTCTACTGTCATTCAGAAATATTAAGGCTACAGTGCCATGGTATTGTGCTTGAAATAAAAGCTACTATCTATTATATATGAGAAATTATTGTCATATGGTTTATCCTACTTATCATTTTATAAGATAGATATCAATATGAACTTTTTAGTGTGATATCGTTATTCTAAATTTGTTAAAGAGTAGAAAAATTAGTTTCCTCATCCAAGATCATAGTTGCAACTGTGGTGGGAAGAGTTCAAACAAGGTCAGTTTATTGCTGAAAACTTACCACTTAAATACTGCCTCATAATGTTGTTCACATAACTATACTCCTTATATGGAACTCACTAATATGAGTATGGTAAGTAGAATACCTGGCTTTATAAAGAATTCACAATGAAATTCAAATATAGCTGAAAAATTAAAGATCACAATTTTTAAATGGATGTGTTCAGATGGCATGGGCTTTATGTCTATTATCAATATATTGCTTCATAAAATACTGACCCCAAATATGGTGGCTTAAATTAAACTATCATATGTTAGTTGCTACTCTACTGATCTGTTGTTTATGGATTAACTCTGCTTCTGTTGGTGGGCTTTATCACATATGTAGTTAACCGTATTGGCTGGAGGCTGATGGGTATCACATAGGCACATCAACATGATTTTCAATTGAGTAGCTTTTGGCTCTCTCATACATGCTCTATTTTGCAACCGACTGGTTTGGTCCTACTCCTTCTGTAGGAATAGTCAAAGAGTATAAGCTGATAAGTCTCCTGACACCTAAAATTACATAAAGTGCATCTTTCAACTTCTTTATACTAATTAAACTACAAGGTCAGCCCAGTTTCAATAGTTAGAAATAGAAAACCTTCCTCTTAATGAAAGTAACAAAATATTATGGCTTCTTAAAAATGCTACTACAGCTTATATAGAAGTTGTCTTGCCAAATGACTTAGTGTCTTTACAAAACAGCATGTCAGATGACGTAGAGATGAGGAAAATCAGGCCTGGAAATTAGTGTCATGAACCAATGTGATCAACTTTACAGCACTAGTAACAGAGATCTGATAGAAGACACACCCTTGATAGAAGCCCTCCATAGCATGCTTACTTTTATTGAGTTGAAGTAAATATGGGTTTGCTAAATACCATCTAGCCAATAAATCTACAAGAGTAACATTGTTGTTGACATTTTATTCTTTATCTAGTTTTTCTACAGTGACTAGTTAGGTTGAATATTCAATAAAATTTAAGAGTTTGCATATGTTAGAATAGGCATCATCCAGAAGAGTATCAACTTTGCCCTGTGAAAGTGGTAGCCACTTATGTGTTTTGTTTAGAAAGTTTCCATGGAAAGAAAGAGGCAAGTCCACAAAGAGCAGAGCTAGATGTGGTCTGCCTGACAGAGCCAGATCACCTGAGCAGATACTCACTCTGCACTGAGCAAACTCAATGACCACTCGTGAGAGTGCAGCCTGGGAACACAACCTGACTTCCTGCAGAGCCATAGACTTATTATTTGAAATCCTCATTTCTTTCAAATTGCTTTATGTCTGCTACATGTGAATGTATTCAGTTTCTTGGGATGCACCATGTCAGTTATGATATGCCCCCATTGAATCAAATGTAAGTAAATTTTGGGGAATCTTGCTGGAGTTCTTTGCCAAAACTATGGCTATTTCCTTTTAATTTCAAGTATATTAGTAGTTCCGTTAAGTAATATTGCTTTACGTCTTTTCTTTATGTCAGATTTCTTGTTTTCCATTTATGTTTGATTGTTGGAGCCTTTATTAAACACAACAAGTTGTCCGTTTGATGGTGATGATGGTTCTCTAGGACCTTCTTCTTTGTTTCCCTGTCAGGATGAAGATTTGGTAAAGGAATGGCTCCCCACTATGGGCACTTTGCTGATGTTTTCATTGATGTAGAATAGAAAGAAGTATTTGTTTCTTTCTTACTTTTTCTTGTTGCTAGCATGAAGCCAACCTGAATATCCATCCTTCAATTTTGTTTCTGACATTTCTATGTAAGAATTCACCCTCTCCTGTTAGTGCACCTATGACTAGTAGCTAAGCTGTGTTCTTTTTTTTTACCATCTCCTATAGCCCCTTGTCCAGGATGGCTGAGTCAGATGTTGGTTCACTGGCATTTGCAAAGCATCAGCCCCAATGGGAAGCATTTTAGTTAATTATAAATGACATCTCTGTACGATCCATAACAGTGATAGTTAGCTAGGCACAGATAAAACTTGCTCTTTGAATTATAAATTTTTCTAATAATTAACTTCAAAGAAGTAAATTATGGAAGAATCATGTCAGAGAATTCACTGTTTTATCTATAGTTCTTGGAGTCCTGGTAATAGAAGATTATCTATTAATGGGGGTGCTCCTCCCTGTTTCTGATTAATTCTTTATTCTTAAGAAAATTTATGAGAAAGTAGAAATGTTTATTTCCAGTATGACATTAAGTAGACACTTCTTTTTTTTCAATGAATAGTTTTGATGTCTTAAGAATCTCACAGAAATGTTTTCAACACAGCAATCTGAGAAGCTTACCTCTCTCCTATCTTTTGTTGTTGACAATCTAATTTCCAGTTCTTTGTTTATGCCCATGTCTCATTCATCTTCCCTTTCCAACCCAGGTTTCAACATTTATCCTCATGCGGAATATTCCAACACAATTATCTTTATACGTAAGTGTCTCACGTATAACTAAAACCTTCTATAGAACACTTTACAGTCTTTATTTCCGTTTATGTAATCAACTCCTAGGACCATCTTGACTCTAATATTTTGTCTTTTCATCTACTATGGTGGAGCCAAACAATACCTAGATCTAGTTTTTGTTGATGGAGGTTGGTACAGCACACCCCATTGTGTGCATCTCTCCCTCCTATCGGTCCACAGACACTGACCATTGACCAAATTGTACACGTGCTAATTATTTTCTTAGCTGCATTATTTATAAAGTTCACAGCAGTATGTAGTTGAAACAGATTTTTTATTTATATTCCTTAGTGTGTTGAAGTAAACAGCTTCTCTCAGCAGAGCATTCTTCTCACTAACTCCATTCTAGCTACAATCTACACACTCATGAGCTCCCAAACTGGAGGAGCAGCATATTTTTTTATGTTTATTCATTACTTCTAGCAGCACCACTAGGGCAAAGTTGGATTATTTGGTTTCTTGGCATTTAATTTGTTTAGTTGTTTGTAAATTTTGGATATTAGCCCTCTGTCAAATGTGGGGTTCGTGAAGATTTTTTTCCCAATCTGTAGGTTGCCTTTTGTTTGTATGACAGTGTCTTTTGCCTTAAAGAAGCTTTCAAGTTTCATGAGGTCCCATTTATTAATTATTGGTCTTAGAGCCCGAGCTGTTGTTGTTTTGTTCAGGAAGTTGTCACCAGCCACAGCATATTTTTAAAGTGGGTTGGAGGCATAAAAAGGACAATGCATGTATCCATGAATCCCTTCTATAAGCACAAAGAATCAGGTGTACGTGTGTAGTATTCTTCATAGTATAATAGGAAAAAAATATATACTAGATTTTTTTGAAAGCACAGAGATCTTTATGACACATTATGCACCTGTCTCTTAACAGCCTCAGCTTAAATATAATTAATAAACACAGATTCTTGTGTTGTGCAGCTGTTTGGGTGAAATCTCTCCACTTTTCATTGTTTTTGAGACAAGTTCTGGCCTTCTCTAAGATACTTACAGAGAAGGGATAGCATTTAATTCTTGTTCTTGATCCACATTTTGAGGATCTCTTCTATGGGATTTGATACTGAGTGTTCTGTGATAGAATCCATCACATTGTAATTCATGACGAATACTTTGTAAACTTGGATTTCCCTATCTATCTCTAAAATAATTAATTTTCCACAAAAGAACATCTCCTTAAGAAAATTTAATTTAAAATCTATCTTATGTGATAGTGGAGCAATGATGACAGACATTCAGGATACTGTGAGAAAACAGTTAACTCTCTGTGTGTGTGTGTGTGTGTAGATGAACACTTTCTTATATAAGTGTTTTAAAATGAATAACAAACACAAAAGGGAAAAACCATAGAGTTTTTGTTCTTTTCAGGAATCTTGTTGATTATGATGATAACTAATGCCCAAGCTTAGTAGTTCAGCATCTTTAATTAAAGTGGGAAATGATGAAGAACATTTTCTTATCAGAAAATATGACTTGCAGTATTGACTTTTGAACTTGCTTGTGCAGAAGCCAGGTGCTTCAGTGGTCTGGCATAACAACCCCTGACATAACCACAGGCAAGTGGCTAAAGGGGCATTTTCTTAAACAAGCATGGGATCAACATAAATTTCTTTTATCTTTTGCATAATTGTTTAAGAAAATTAAAGTTCTATACTTAATAGGAAAAAAAGGCTTGTTCAAGCATTTAAGGGGTGATGTGTTCCATGAATTAAAACCTTAATTGTACTATAATTTTCTGTTGATCTGCCTGATTATGAGAGAGTCCAAAACTACCAATCATGTTACTATACTGCAGAGACAAGAGCTTCCTCATTTCTGAGGCTGCAGTTACTCTTATTTCTTCCACGTTCCAGTTGCTGGATAGAAATAGTATGTAAAGCAGACATTATTGTAACTCTCACAGAAACTGTAGTCTAACACCCCCCTTCTGTAAAAGCCCCCAAAAGAAGTAAAGTAATCTAGAGGAAAATAAGGTTTTTCCATAGAAAAAGAAGAGAGAATGTATGGCCTCCTTTGCTATGTTTCAGATTGTATTTAGATGATAATTAAGCTTTAACATGAAAAGATGAGTAACTAAAAGAATATTTAGGAAAATGGCTTGTATACCCAGAGCCTGGGTTCGAGGGTATCTTATGTCCTTGGTCATTGGAGCCACATGTGCTTCAACTTCATAACCAAAATGAGATGGGAATGAGTTCACGGCGTAAGCAGGGCCCTGTAGGCCCTAATGAAGACATTAGGATACATTTGAAAGTATTGGGAAGTGTTAACTTCTAAATTTCATTTCAAAAAGATTACAGTGTAGTGTCTTCATCAGCAGAGTTTTTAGCATGTCAAAAAGGAAACAGACATGCTGGAGAGGCAAGAAGAAAAATCCTCTTGTGGTTAGGATGTAATGAAACAGGAATTTGATATTTCTTTCATTCACATCGCTATCTCACTTGAGTGACTGTCATCTAACTAAAGACAGAACAAATGGCAAGGAGAAGTATTCAAGCTCTAAATGTATTTTTAAGTATTTGATGTTGTGCAGGAGTTCTCTGCAAATACCTCCAGGTCAGTGGTTCTCAATCTTCCTAATGCTATGACCCTTAAATACAGTTCCTCATGTTGTGGTAACCTCCAACCATAAAAATTACTTTCATTGTTACCTCATAACTGTAATTTTGCTACTGTTATGGATCATAATGTAAATATCTGATATGCAGGACGCATTTTCATTGTTAAAAATTGACTCAAAGGGGTCACGACCGACAAATTGAGAACTACTGCTCTAAGATGTCATGTTTACAATGTACATATTTTGTTATACATAGTGAGCATGCTACCATTTAAAAATGTAATTAACAACTTTTCTATCCTATTCTATTATGTACTTATTTTTAATGACACTTTATTTTTTAAAGACTTTATTTTAAATTATGTGTGTATGTCGGAAAGTGGGGATAGCATTTGCCTGTGGAGGCTAGAAAAGGTAGTTGGATCCTTTGAAACTAGAGTTACAGGTGGCCATGAGCTGCCCAGATGTACTGCTGGGAACTGAACATGAGTCCTCTAAAAAAGACAAATGATATGTAGAGGTACCGGAGTACCAGAAGAGTAATGTTGGTGGGACAAGAGGGAGAAGATGGTAAAGTGGGACTGGGAAGGGTGGAGTGTGGGAACAGGGATGGAGATGTAACTTGAAGTAATAAATAAACATTTTTTTTAAAGACAAATGAACAGGATAATGATCCTACAACCAACACACCAAAAGGATCAGGAACATAGACTTTGTTACCTATTAATGGGACAGTTTGCCCTAGGAGTGCTACCATATAAGCTCCCAGTGCAAAAGGAAGCTCTTAGCCTTCATAAGACTGTTGAACAGAGAGGGGCTGATATATAGGGACACTCCACATTGGAGTACAGAGTGGGATGGGTGGAACTGGGAGGGGTGGAAGGAGGGCACTGTGATGGACATGTAACTTGATGTAATTAAAAAAAAAAGGACAAAGGATCTCTTAAATGCTGGGCCATTTCTGTACCTGAAATGCTTCTTTTGAAATCAAATTTTCATTATTTAGATATACTACACATTTAAAGATTTCTTTATCTTTTAATTTTAAGTTGCTTTTGGTACTTAATATAAATCTTAATGCATATCCTTATTGAACTCTTAAAGATATATTATTTAGGGGAAACCATCACTTTCTCCAAGTAGTTATCACTGCGACAGTTACAAGGACAGAGCAGCGATCTCCAGTGCAAGAGGTTGTGCAGAGCTTTCCTTCTTAACTCAGAGCTCAAAACAAGTGGCCAGGGTTCCACTCCTCACTTATTCTTCCAAACCCATCATCATTCAAGCTTACAATGCAACAACGTGCTTTTCAAATGTTAGACTTGTGAATTTTAAATACATACTTGATAAGAGATTTACTTTCTCCAGTCTCCTATGTAGTTAGTAATTTGGAGAAAACATTAGCAAATATCAGCCTGTTCACTGTCATTGTCCACTTCCATCAAGTTTTAAAGTTGAACAATTACATGCAAGCCAAACAATTAAAATTATGTTATCTGTCTGTCATCCATCCATATTTTATTGATTTATTTATCTCTTGTATGTGTGCTTAGCATACCAATGATATTTCAGTTTCTTAGCAACTTAATTTTTTTAAACATTTTTTCCCTTGTTTGCCATAACATAGCCTTTATTTTTTTATTTCAAAGCAAAATTTGTAGGACCCGAAACACTAAACAGCAGTTAGGTAGGTACTAATGAAATGAAATAAAAATCAAAGTTTAAAAAAAAAATCAAAAGCTTTGCCATTTTGTTACTTGTATTACAGGTTGGATCAGAATGAATAGAGATGAGATAGACAGATGTATGAATGTTAGAAAGAAATTCTAAAGAAAGAAAAAAAGTCACCTCTACTACCACAAGAGTGACAAGGCCAGGTTTTAATATCGTCATGTTTTCAATTTGTTAGCTAGAAACCCTGGGGTCATAAAGCTTATGGAATTTGTCTTTCTCATTTGTCAAAAATATAAGAGACAAGCTAATAGTTTGTTTATGTACAACTATAATTTGGTTAAAATGCTTTTCTGGGGAAATAGTTTTCCAATCCATCTGATTAAGAAACATTTATAATGTAAAAAAACACTGCCAGTAATTATTTAATTAATACTAGTCCATGTAACAACACCTCTTTATTTTCAAAGTCCCAGTCTTTTTATAGTCATAATTAAAAATGTAAGTGACAGAACCCTGACTTTAAATTAATATTATAATCAGGAATAAATCTGCCATACAGGTAGGAACTTAGCCTCTATAAAGTAGGAATGTGAAGTGGGCACTCGCATTCCACCTACACAGCCACCTGTTTCCTCCCACAGTCCAGACCCCAGCCTTCATCCTTTAGTCCCTGACATAAGCTGTTGTACCTTAAGCCTCTGGAGTATGGCTGGTAAGCCATCGTGGACACCTGCAGAGAACAGATGGCAGGAACAGAGAGTCCTTTCCACTTTTCTTTCTTCCAGATGAGAAAAGCAAGCCCAGGAAGATAATGGTTAGCTTATTTCTATGAAACTACTAAAAGAAGAATGAAGAACAAAGGATGGAGAGGATTTTCTACCAAAGGGCAGTCACAGACACTAGTGTATGCATGAGGTCCTATAGGTGAAGGGGCAAGTAGCCTAGAATATAAATAAAAATGTAGCTCTGAATCTATTTTTTTTTTAGTTTATTTATTACTTCAGGTTACATCTCCATCGCAATGGCCCCTTTCCACCCCTCCCAGTCCTGCCCTTCCACCCTCTACACCCTATCCCTTCCATCACACTCCTCTGGAGTAGAGTTTCCCTACATAACAGTCCTCCGCCCCAGTTGAGCAGTCATATGAGGGCCAAGAACCTCCTCCTACACTGGAAACCTACAAGGCAGCACCACTAGGGCAAAGAGTCTCATGGACAGGTAACAAAGTCTATGTTCATGTTCCCTTTGGCTATAGTATAGTTATCCTGTACTATATGGTTAAAATCCAATTATAACTGAATAGATGCCATGTGCATCCTTCTGAGTCTGGGTTAGCTCGCTCAGGATGAGCTTCTCTAGTTCCATCCATTTGGCTGAAATTTGGATAATTTCATTGTTTCTGATGGCTGAGTAGTATTCCATTGTGTAGATGTACCACAGTTTTTTTTTTTTAATCCATTCCTCACTTGAGGGACATCTGGGTTGTTTCCAGTTTCTAGCCATTACAAATAAGGCTGCTATGAACATAGATGAGAATATGTCCTTGTGTTTTGGTGAGAAATCTTTTGGATGTATACCCAGAAATGGTATGGCTGGGTCTTGAGGGAGAGCTATTTCAAGGTTTCTAAGATATTGCTACACTGATTTCCACAGTGGTTGTACAAGTTTGCAATCCCACTAGCAATGGAGGAGTGTTCCCCTTTCTCCATAACCTTGCCAGCATGTGCTGTCATTTGAGTTTATGATCTTAGCCATTCTGACAGATATGAGATGGAATCTCAGAGTCATCTTGAGTTGCATTTCTCTGATGATTAAGGATGCTGAGCATTTCTTCAAGTGTCTCTCAGCCATTAGAAATTTCTCCTTTGTGAATTCTCAGATTAGATCTGTTCCCCATGTTTTTTATTGGATTATTTGGTTTCTTGACATTTAATTTTTAGAGTTCTTTGTAAATTATGGATATTAACCCTCTGTCAGATGTGGGGTTGGTGAAGATTTTTTCCCAATATGTAGGCTGCCATTTTATTCTAATGACAGTGTCTTTTGCCTTACAGAAGCTTTTCAGTTTCATGCAGTCCCATTTATTGATTGTCGGTCTTAGATCCTGAGCTGTTGGTGTTCTGTTCAGGAAGTTGTCACCTGTGCTGATGAGTTTGAGCATTTTCCCCACTTTCTCTTCTAGTAGATTTAGTGTGTCAGGCCTTGTGTTAAGGTCTTTGTTCCACTTGGACTTAAGTTTTGCATCTATGTTCATGAGGGAAATTGGTCTGAAGTTCTCTTTCTTTTTTGGGTCTTTGTGTGGTTTAGGAATCAGAGTCCTCATAGAATGAGTTTGGCAGTATTCCTTCTGTTTCTATTTTGTGGAAGATTGAAGAATATTGGTATTAGCTCTTCTTTGAAGGTCTGGTAGAATTCTCTGCTGAGGCCATCTGGCCCTGGGATTTTTTGGTTGGAAGATTTTTAATGACTGTTTCTATTTCCTTAGGGATTATAGGGCTGTTTAATCTGTTAACCTGATCTTGATTTAACTTCAGTAGGTGGAATCTATCAAGAAAATTGTCCATTTTGCTTAGGTTTCCAAATTGGTGGAGTACAGATTTTTAAAGTAGGACCTAAAGATTCTCTGGATTTCCTCGATGTCTGTTGTTATTTCTCCCTTTTCAACTCTGATTTTGATGATTTGAGTTTTTTCCTTCTGCCTTTTAGTTAATTTGGCTAAGAGTTTTTTCTATTTCATTGATTTTCTCAAAGAACCAACTCTTGCTTTCATTGATTCTTTGTATTGATCTTTTTGTTTATAAGTTGTTGATTTCAACCCTAAGTTTGATGATTTCCTGCCTTCTGCTCCTCTTGGGAGTGTTTGCTTCTTTTTTTCTTTTTCTAGTTCTTCCAGTTCTGCTGTAAATTCGCTAATATGAACTGTCATGATTTTCTTTTGAAGGTGCTTAGTGCTATGAAGTTTCCTTTTAGCACGGCTTTTAATGTGTCCCATAGGTTTAGGTATATTATACCTTCATTGTTGTGGGGTTTTAAGAAGTCTTTGATTTCCTTCTTTATTTCTTCCCTGACCCAGTGGTCATTTAATAGAGTTGTTCAATTTCCATGAATGTGTAGGCCTCCCATTATTTCTGTTTTTGTTGAAGTCCAGCTCTATTCCACGGTGGTCTGATAAGATCCAAGGGATTATTTCAACTTTCTTGTATCTGTTGAGGCTTATTTTGTGTCCGACTGTTTGGTCAATTTTGGAGGAGGTTCCATGCAGTGCTGAAAAGAATGTGTATCCTTTTGTGTTTGGGTGAAATGTCATTAGATATCAGTTAGGTCTATTTAGTTCATGACTTCTGTTAGGCCCATTATTTCTCTGTTTGGTTTCTGTCTCAATGACCTATGCATTGTTGTGAGTGGGGTGTTGATGTCTCCCACTACTAATATGTGGGGATCAATGTGAGTTTTAAGCTTTAGAAGAGGTTCTTTTACAAATGTGGGTGCCCTTGTATTTGGGGCATAGATATTCAGTATTGAGATGTTGTCTTGATGAATTTTTCCTTTGACAAGTATGTAATGTCCTTCCCTATCTTTTTTGATTAACTTCAGTTGAAAGTCTATTTTATTTGATATTAGGATGGCTACTAAAGCTTGCTTTCTGGACCCATTTGGTTGGAAAACCTTTTCCCAGTCCTTTACTCTGAGGTAGCATCTATCTTTGTTAGAGAGTAGCAAAATGTTGGGTCTTCTTTGCGGATCCATTCTGTGAGCCTGTGTCTTTTTACTGGGGAGTTGAGTCCATTGATGTTGATGGATATTAATGACCAAAGGTTGTTATTTCCCATTATTTTGGTGTAGGTGGTGGTTCTGTGGGGTTTTTTGTTTTGTTTTGTTTTTTGGTTTAGTTGCCATGGAGTTTTCTGTTTCCTCTGTTTTCTTGCATGTTGTTATCTTCGCTGGGTTGGAATTTTCCTTCTAGAATCTTTTGTAGGGCTGGATTTGTGGGTAGATACTGCTTAAATTTTGTTTTGTCATAGAATATCTTGTTTTCTCCATCTATGTTGATAGAGAGTTTTGCTGGGTATAGTAGTCTGGCCGGGCACCTATGATCTCTTAGGACTCTTAGGACATCTGCCAAGGTCCTTCTGGCTTTTAAAGTTTCTGAGGAGAAGTCAGGTGTAATTCTGATGGGTCTGCCATTATATGTTACTTGATCTTTTTGTCTTACCACTTTTAATATTCTTTCTTTGTTCTGTACATTTGGTGTTTCAATTATTATGTGGCACAAAGAATTTCTTTTCTGGTCTATTCTGTTTGGTGTTCTGTATGGCTCTTGGAATTTATTGGCATCTCTTTCTTTAGGTTTGGGAAGTTTTCTTCTATAATTTTGTTGAAGATGTTTCCTGGACCTTGAAGTAGAGAATCTTCTCTTTGTTCTGTGCCAATAACTCTTAGGTTCAATCTTTTCATTTAGTCCTTGATTTTTTGGATGTTGTGAGTGAGAACTTTTTTAGATTTCTCATTTTCTTTGGTTGTTGTACTGATTCCTTCAGTCGAAACTTTCATGCCTGAGATTCTGTCTTCCATCTCTTGTATCCTATTTTTGATACTTGTGTTTGTAGTTCCTATTCTTTTCCCTTGATTTTCCACCTCTAAGATTACCCCAGTTTGTGTTTTCTTCATTACTTCCACTTCCAATTTCAAGTATGAACAATATTATTTGTTTTCGACATTTCCTGCTACAATTTGCTTGTTTCTTTGTCTCTTTCCTGTTCAAGTTGAGCCACTTTGGCTTGGAGATCACTAACGGCATTCGCCATTGCTTTCGTTTGTAAACTTGAAGGATCTTTGCATTCCTTCTGAAAATTAAATTCTTCTTGAAAATTATATCACTTTCCAGAGTATAGATTTGTCACAATTTCCATGTTTTTCAGCTGTGCTGTACTGGCATAGCTGCATTTTGTTGGAGTCATATTTCCCTGATTTTTGTTGGCTGTTTTTTCACTGATCTTTATCCATTTGGCTGTCCTTAGCTGTTTGTTCCTGGTGCCTTTAGGGCTTGGTGCCAAGAAGGGCGCTTTGGTATAGAGGCTGTACAGCTTGGTGATCTGTAGCTCTCCTCCGGCTGTATGGGGCCTTGTGTGGAGGTTGTTTCTCAGTATGTCTCCCAGAGCTCACCCCTTCCTGTTGTGTCCCAATTGGGAACTCAGGTCAGAGGATGTGGTAGTATGTGTTTTTTCTATCTGCAGGTTCCTGAGATCCAACTGGTCTTTGTAGCAATGCTGGTGCAGGTTGTCACGCCACAGGCTACTAGCTGGAGCTGTAGTTCCCCTGCAGCTTATGTGTCGGGACTGTGATAGTGGTCCTCCCAAGCTGCTCTCAAGGGGGTTCTCAGGTTCAATCTGTGACTGATAGCCAGAAGCACTGTGTTCTGGTACAGCCCATGACTCCCAGGCAATGAGCAATGGTCTGGGCTTGTTTCACTGCTCCTGAGTCAGAGCTCTCTGTGTTATAGCCTGGGTATTCAGCTGAGGGGCAAGACAGGTGGCATCAGGGAGATCTGATGTGGAATTCACACCCTGTCCACAGTGTTTGGAATCAGGGACGCTCAGCTCCCTTTTCTCCACCAGAATCACTGTGCTTCAGTGTAGCTAGCCTGTACTTACCTTGCTTCTGACAGTTTCCCTGCAGGAAGGGTATCAAGACTTGGTTGTGGTCCTTCCATGCTCTTCTGGGAGGGGGGGGGGTTCAGGATCACCCTGTGCATCTCAGTCAGAAGTTATTTGGGTCTGAGCAAATCAACTGCTCAGGCCTCATGCAATGATTCAGAACTGCTTTACTGCCCCAGAACTGAAGCAGTAGACCTGAGAGCTTTCCCAAAGTGGGTGTAGGCAGTGAGTTTGCAAAGCGTCTCCAGTACTTGCACTGGGAGGGTGGTGGAGGGTGCGTCTCAGTTAGAGGTTCTGTGGTCGGGTGCTGCCTGCCCCCTCAGGTAGCACACTCCAGTCCAGGACCGTTTCACTGCTCTGGAAGGAGATCTGAATCTACTAGGCTGGGTCTGCAGACTGAGTGCCCTGTTGAAGTGAGCACAGGCAGATAGTTCCAGTATGGAATTCACTTATCAAATCTCAGCACCTTTTCCCTACCAGAATTGTAGTGCTCTGGTGTAGCCTGCCTGGATAGGCAGGGGCTTCCACCAGATCCCCTGCAGCTACGGTGTCAGGGCTGTGGCTATATTCTTCTCAATCCACTCTCAGAGGAGTCTTAGAGCTAGTCTCTATCTCTCAGTTTGAAACTCTGTGAACCAGTGCTGTCTCCGCTTTTGTGTACTGGTACACAGTGGGGGGGGGCCCAGCTTAGGGTCCAGGCAGAGGGTGTGGAGCAGAGAGATCCAATATGGAGTTCATTCACTGATCCCCTGCCTGTATTGCAATGCTCCAAAGCAGCCTACCTGGAAGGGACTTTTACCAGACCCCTTGTAGTCAGGCGAGGGTGGACGGGGGTAATTCAAAATTGTGTTCTGTATCCTACCCACAGTGTGCTTGGGCTCAGGGAAGCTGGGCTTCTGTAAGCTAGAGGCTGCCTCAGCCAGTCAGCTAGATGCTGCCACTGTCTTACTGAATATCCCAGGGAGAGTCCCTCAGTCTTACCTTGAAGCGGCTCTGCTGATATGCTCCTGGGTGTCCAAGCCTAGCCCCTGCATAGGTGCTGCAGTGAATCTATTTTTTAATCTATGAAGTCAAAACTTAATTTGTGCATAAAACACAACAGATCCAAAATTGAATTAATTGATTTATTTGTGATTAAAAGGAAATTATAAATTAAAATTTGACTTTCAATTTTATAATTTTATACAAAATTAGAAATTCTAAATTTCTAATGCATATTTCACCTGTTATTGCTATTCCATATTTCCTTCCAAATATATTTTGATAAAAATTCATTAAAGGCCAAGAGCTAATTTCCTCATTTTTTTTATATTAATAGTTGTGTATCTGTGGGAACATAGCTGTGTTTTTTTGTGATAACTATATCCTACTCCTTTCTAGTACTTTCTTTGGTTACTACTTTTAACATCTCTACTGTGGAAAGTTTTATTTTTTTCATCATATCATCTGGATTAAATAAGTATGATAGTTCTTTTCAATTTGGAACTTTAAAGAAGTTCTTTCTTTTATTGTTTAGTTATCCTGACTAAAGCTTCTAGATGCATAGACTATTTATAAATAAGTAAAGAAGTGAACATTTTTCCAAAAGACATACATGAAGAGATATTTCACATTGCTGATCACTCAGGCTATGTAAATTGAAACCCAGTAAGAAGGTATGCCATACAAGGGGTGGGAGATACTGATGAAAAAATAACAAGTATTGTCAGGGATACAGAGAAACTGGAAGCACTGCACACCCTTGGTAAGATGTAAGATATACCTGAGGTATTTTTATAACAAAGTCCCAGATTTATCACATGAACCAGCAATACCACTTACAGACACCAAAAGGGACTGAAAGCAAGACCTTAAGTGGGAATTAATTCCCCCATGTTCACAGCAGCGTTTTTTACAATGATGGAAATATTGAAGCACCCTCAAGGCCCATTAATGGATCAATGGGTAAGCACACATGGACGGCTATTATTGCTCAAACTTAAAAAAAAAAAGGAATTTTGACATAAACTACCACTTCAACAAGCCTTGAGGACATTATGCTAGGTGAAATGAGCCACTCACACAAAGACAGGTAGTGTATACTTTCATTAATATGAGTTACAATATGTATACAAAATCATACACCCAAAATTGAGTAGTAATTGCTAAGAGTAGTGTGCTGGGAGGGATGCTAGTGCATAAATAGAACTTCAGTCTTATTTATTTTTTTATTTTTTAAAGGTTAAAATTTTTTTAAGATTTATTTATTTAACATATATGAGAGCTCTATCTATATATACCCTGCATGTCAGAAGAGGGCATCAGATTCCAGTATAGATGGTTGTGAGCCACCATTTGGTTACTGAGAATTGAACTTAGGACTTCTGGAAGAGCAGACAGTGCTCATAACTGCTAAGCCATCTCTCCAGCCCGGAACTTCAGTTTTATAAGAGGAAGTATTCTGCAGCTGAATTGTGGTGATTAAGCAACAATACATATGTATATTAGTACTACTGTCCTGTATTTAATCCCCTACCATTAGATGAAGAGGTGCAGGCAACCAATGGCTACTATGAAACCGAGAATCTATGTTCATCAAAGAGAAGCATCCTGATAGATTCTTTAATCCTAAACAGGCTTAAACATATATACATATCAGCAACACTTCATGGACTCATCATTGTGTGTGTGTGTCCACATGCATGCATTTCTACATGCATACACGCATATACATGTCTGTAACAACAATAAAGATGAGGTCATGAGAACACCATAGGAGGAGTTGGACAGAGACAGAGTGGAGCGGAAATGATGTGAATATGGTAGTCAAGCATGAAACTATTTAAAAATTTAAAATAAAATATGTTAAAAGAAATACTAAGATGACAGATTTCATTATACACATGCACATGGTTTTATATATATATATATATATATATATATATCCAAAATATAAAAAAATTTGAAAACAAAACAAAACAAAAAGAACCATTTCCATTCTTTCCAGACAGATTCTGCATTAACTTCTATAAAGGGACACATTGTTCACTAAGTATCTTGCTGTGCTGTGGATTTGCCTGGTCTTCAATAAGTTATCTTAGCAAGCTTGCAGGTTCCTGTTACAATCGCCATCATCTATTTTGTGAATGCTCGTCTAATATCTGATTTATAACAAAATGCTGTCATAGTTAAGGGAGAGGAAAAGGAAGATTCTCCAGGATAAGGAGCTACACTGAATGTTGGGTTTTGTACCAGCAGCCTCAGAAGTGGCATCTGTGAACACTCAACAGCGTCTTGAATCTCAACCAGCTTGCAGTGTTGTACTTGCTGACAGTGGGGGAAAGCAATTTGTGAAAAAAACAGACTGTGTTTCTCATCAACAAGCTACTGTGAAACCGTTTACTTTTGTTTCTTTGCAGAAATAGTGAATGAAAAAATGTTTAAGTTGTTGCTCCACAATTGACTTTTCATGTTTTTATAAAAACGTGGAGAAAAACAATCAGAATTTCAAAACATCACAATAAATTTCCAAAGCTTGTTTGCAATCGAGAGCAGGTGGAGCATAGTCCTGCATTGCCTCCTAGATTGCTGGCTGTTCTCAGTCTTTCACATGAGGCTCTGTTGGAGAGCACACTTTCCCTGCTGTAGTTTCTCATCTTCATCTTAGTGATAAGGGCCTCAGGCAGTCACACAGCAGCAGGCCAATGCTTTCCTTAATCACAGGGCTCTCGTGGGACTCTTGGCTCTGGCAATTTTTGTTTAGTTGTACATTTGTTTTCTACAGGTAAGTAAAAGGTCTAAATATGCTTTCACCTGTTTAAGGAAATAGCAAAATCTTTACATCTTTATGCCTCTGCAGTCCTATTAATGACTTATCAGAATTTTTAGGATGAGAGAAACTTGTCATCTTCATACCAAAAAACCCCAATATAACAAACATCTGTTCGAATCTGAGTGCTAATTAATTTATTTGTGGGCTACCTATAAATTAAAACAATTTTAAACAGTTTTTATTACATTTTTATCTGTTGTGTGCACACACATGTGGGGACTGTAAGAGTTAGTTTTCTCCTTCCAGCATGTGGGCCTTAGGAACCAAACTCAAGGAGTCAGGCTTGGCAGGTCTTCTGGCTTAGCAGAAAGGGTCTCTACCCACTGAGCAATCTCCTCAGTCCTACAATGAATAATTTTAAGAAAGCTAAATCAAATCCCTTTTTCCCTTCTCTGCCTCTCCTTTTTTCTTTCTTGCCTTCTTCACCTTCATTACTTTACTTAATAGCAGTGCATCTTATTTTCATCATTAGTTAAAAGATGTCATTGGGTTGGCCTACTCTGGTCTATAAGGACTGTGATTTTCATGGTTAGTTCAAGAGAATGTTAATTATCTCCTTGAATATGAACAGTACTACTATCTGATCTAGATTCTCTGTTTCCCATTGCTATGATTTTAAGAAATCACAGACACACATGCATGAATATGCATTTATTAAGCCAGCTTTGTAATAAAACCCCAGATTTTAAATATAATTGTCAATTGGGACAATAATCATGCATATACATACATACAAGCATACATACATACTTACACACAGTGTGTTTGTGTGTGTGTGTATGCATCCACAAGTGTGTGTATTATTACATGGATGCAAAATTCCATGATAAGATCAGAGTAAATGGCATATCCATTGATTGCCATAAATATTTTTCATTTTATGGCACTTGATGCAGTCAAAA
>CAJQZJ010033999.1:1361352-1382102 GCA_907164525.1 Lophiomys imhausi
TACCTTTCTAAGGTACCGGTGACAAGATTCTACTCTTCTCCTTCATGAGATCAATGTTTTTAGCTTCTACAGATGAATACTTGTTTGTCTGTGCATGATAATACTGTTCTTAACACAAGGCTCTTCAGATTCATTCAGACTGCTGCAAAAGAGAAAATTACAAACAAATAATGAGTAATGAAACTGGACAGTAATAAGTCTTCCAATGCAGAAATGCACAATGACTTTACTACTCTATTCTACCAAACTGTTGAAGAACTAACACTAAGTTTGAAACTATTCTAAGAAATTGAATTTTAAAAACATTTTGCAATCAGGACCATAGATAGGAAGTAAAGTTAAACTTGTAACTCTTGAAAACTCCTTATGAGATTTAGTAGCGCCACCAGTGGTTGCATATTTCAGTATAAATTATTAAAATCGTACATATGTTCATGCTTTCATAAGGGATGGTTAGAGATCTGATTTTCTTGAAGCTAGAAAAACTTAGGTAGCTATTAAAATTGTATTGGTTTGTCTTTCTGAAAGGTGAAAAGTAAGACTATTTAAAGATATTCATCACTAGAATGACAAATTAGACAAGATATGACCTCATAGATGGTCAGAGGGTAAGTATGTCAGCTCCTGTGCTCACGACAAATGTTTACTTGTTCTCAGAAAGTGTTAATGTTTCCAAACATGACTCATGTGTTCATATTTAACACCCACTAAAGTATGTTTACATGAAGATAAATTTTTGACAAGTGCCTAATGGAACTAAGGTGATATGAAAAAGAAGGAAATTGTTGAAAATCTGTCCTGTGTTCCAAACAGCATCCATTAGTAGACTAAATACAACAGTAAAGCAGATGAAATTCATTTCTAAAATTTGTAGAGTCTTTCAGAAGAAATGGGAGAAAATCAGACATCACCCATGAAGGTTAGTTTTTAAATTCTTCATCCTTTTGAACTCCAGAACAGGACTTTTTTTTATGTTGAAAGCATATGGACTGTGGGCCAGAAAGGTATCTTTCCATTCATATTACATTGAATATGTTGGCCAATGTCCTTGATTTCAATCCACCTATCTCCATCCCAACTATCCTCAGGGATGCACAAGATAATTCAAGTACTTTTCTTTTGCCCTGCATTGAATTCAGTCCTCCATAAAGTGACATAGAATTTTAAACATTGTATTGATAATGTTTGTGTGTGTGTGTGTGTGTGTGTGTGTGTGTGTGTGTGTGTGTAAATTGAAATGAAAATGAGACAACTGATATACTACAGTGCCTTTGTAACTTACTGGGCTCATCTAGGTCAAGCAATGTGTTAATGGGGACATGTTGTCATCTTGTCCCTACAGCATGCAGTACAGCTTTCCTTTTAATAAAGAAAATGAAACAGCAGATGATGCTTCTTTTTTTTTCTTTTTCTATCCCTTCCTCGTTTTGTCCCCCTATGTCTCTCATTACACCACGATGTATTATGACTAGGTTTCTTGTAAGTTACTTCAAATCCACTCCATTTTACCAGTTTTGCTCCATTAGAATTCTTTGGGCAACAAAGATTTCCTTGGAATGAATCTTATCTGCTTGCTTTCACAGTAGTTTATGAACAAAACTCTTACAAAAGTTTATGTAGAAAATTACAATCATTCAGTGTGCAGTAATGAAAGGAAAGGGCTACAGTTGACTATAACAAATTAAGCACCCTCTTAAAATAGAACCATTCTTTGCTTCCTCCTTCTGTTCCTCTCTTCTCTCTAGCATGTGTCATTTCACACTTTCACACTTGTTTTGCTATGTGCTGCAAATTAGAAGGAACCTTTGAGAAAATTTGCAAGTGTTGGCACCACATCCAAGCTTCCTTTCTCAAGTTGTTTGCTGTGCTGTGGCCTCGGAAACCTCTCTTGCTTGATGAGAAGAATCTTGGCTCCAAAAACTAGGTGAGCTCTGAAATTGGAAGGCTTACCTTCAACTCTGTGTAATGATTCTTCCTGCAAAGGATCACTCATGAAAGAGCATTAATAACATCAGAATAATGCCCTTATGCACGTGCAGCTCCCCTTTCAGCCTCAACCTACTGAAGTGTACAGATGTTAACTTCCCAGTCATAGGTGGTTTGTTCTGCAGCCACACTCTGCCTCTGGCTCCATTGTACTACTATTGCTCTCAGTGCTTCTCACATGTGTCTCTCCTACTTTTCTTTTTAAATTGTTTCTCTCTCTTCATTCTTCTTTATATATAAATACATTCTAAGCCATCATAATATACTTTGGAATATATTTATTCTAGAAATGTAAATGTAGCAATTTCATATCACTTTGCTCATCATAGTTAGCTCCGAGTTATTGAGTAAACCCAGCCCAGAGATCGATGTTAATTGAGGCTTTTAAGGTAGTCATTCTTGAAAGTCAAAAATATCGAACTATTACAAAATCCAAGAGACAAGTTTCAGTAGAAGAATACAGTGGAAATCCAAAATGGTAGCTAGTGTGGCATCTTTCACTCCAGTCTATCCTGCTAGGAGGAAAGACAGATGACTTTTATTGTAGTGCATACTAATCTTACCATGTTCTTGGACAGGACATTCAAGATGGATATGGAGTAACTAAAGGATAGCTTTCTTGGAGAACACTCAGAAGGCCTGTCATTTGTGGCAAGATTTGTCCAAGAAAATCTCTTGATATCAGAATCTCAGAAGAACATGGTGTGAATATAGTTGAGTTTGTTTGATTTTAATTGATTTGAAAATATGGCTTCAGAAACTATCCAGTGGAAAATGTATTGCTAAGGAACTTCTGGGGAGAAGAAAACAAAAATGATTATGGAGATAGTTGAATGTAAAAATGTTCATCCATAGGCCTGTGTCTGTGTTTGATGCCTTGGTGGTCACACTGTTTTGAGAAGTTGTAGATTCCATGGTACTGAGCCCTTCATTGCACAAGTAGGTCACTGAGGCCAAACATGATATCCATTTCTGGTTGCAGGTTGACTGCTCTGACAGTTAATCTACCAAAATGTGAACAAGCCACTGAAAGTCACACAGTCACCAACATACCCATGCTAATCATCATGCCTTCCTTTCCAGGGTGGTAGTGAAAATCTCACTGTCGTAAACATCCATGCTAGTCACCAGGCCTCCCTTGCCAGGTAGGACTGTTTCCTCGAAAATTGGGAGTCAAAATAGACCTCTTTTCCATTAAGTTGTCAGTTAGATACTATGTTCATTTCTTTACTTGTTTCTATGGGAATATCCCTGGCAAGAAGTAACCTGAGGGAGGAAGGATTTATTTTACCTGTAGTTCGAGGAGATGCAGCCCGTACTGTCAGTCATGACATCAGGAAGTCACATTATCTCTGCAGTCAGGAGGCAAAGAGAATGAATGCTGACACTTGGCTGCCTTTCTCCTCTTTATTCAGTCCAAAGACCTTCCAATAGTAGAGTAGTGCCACATTAAAGATGGGTCTTCCAACCTCAGTTGGCCCAATCTTAAAATTTCTTCACAAGCAAATCCAATTTTTTCATTAATTTGGTTTTTTTTTTTTTTTTACATTTCAATCACCATCCTCCTCCCTCCTCTCCTCCCAGTCCTACCCTTCCACCCACTTCTCCTATAACCCCCTCCCAACTAATACCAACCCACTCTTGCTGATCAAATCTCATCAGAATTAAGTGCCTCATCTTCCACTGAGGCAAGACAAGGCAACTCTGCTAGGAAAATAGAACCCAGAAGAAAGCAACAGCGTCCAAGTCAGAAATGCACCCTGCTCCAATTGTTAGGGAATTCATTTGAGGACCAAAAAGCCCATCAGCTTCATATGAGTACTGGCAAACCCAAAGTTTTAACTCCTAGTTGACTCTAGATCCTGTCAAATTTAAGTTCACTATTAATGGTCACAGAAACTTTTGTCACAATGATGAGAACTGTGACTAATACAAACATCAGTGTAACACTAGCAAACAAAGGAACTAGAGCCATGAAGACAAATTGGAACACTAGGGATGTGGTTCAGTGTTACATTACCTTCTCAGAAAGTTTTAATGTAATCAAGAATTAAAATAAATCAAACACTAGTTATTGGCATTTTATATATTATTTTTGTTTTAATGACTAAAAGAATGTGCTAGCTTTTAATTTGCATATAGTTCTAGAGATATAAAAACGAAAGTGTTAAAAGGAACAACATCAAAAGGAGGCAGCCTAAAAAGTGATGGGATGTGCGAAGTAAGGTGTTAAAATGCCCTAAAACAAATAGCCATGATTCTACTAGTAAGAGAATGATCTTCTGCTGTATCCTTAAAAACAGCCATATCAAAGCCATTTTCAGTAGAGTTTTTAAAATGTCCAGCAATATGGGAACTGGACTTTATTCCTATCTCTTTAATCCTCAAAGATGTATGTGTTTGGGGACAATTACATGTATTACTATGTGCGTGAATTCAAAGGTATTAGAAATATATAGACACTAACATATTCTTAAGAAGAAGGGAGTCAAGCCAGATTAAGTAGTTGGTGACCTATTAGAAGTAATGAGCTAAATTGAATTATAATAGCAATGTGACTTCCAGATAGAGGTGATGGCCTGTGTTCCTTGAGAAGAAAGGATGGAGACACACTTTTGAATTTAATTATAAGAGGCTAAAAACAAAACAGAAAAAGCCCACCTGTATTTGGAGGTCTTTATTCTTTGTTAATTAAGAGAAATAATATTAACATAGCAATATTGAATAATAATGCAGTATTGCTAATCCCCAAGTGAGAATAAAAAATAAATTGTTTAAATTAAATATGCAACTTCTTTTAATACACATTGGTGTTTGTAGGATGTTTACAGCTTACAGAACATTAAAATATCATCAGGCAGGTAACAAAGATCATGTTTCTTTTCCTTTGGGTCTGTTGACTATATGATAGCTATCCTGTACTATATGGCTAAAATCCAGTTATAACTAAATACATGCCAAGTGTATCTTTCGGGATTTAGCTCACTCAGGATGAGCTTTTCTAGTTCCATCTATTTGGTGTGTTAGACACTCCACCTTAGTGGAACTGCTATATAGCACCCCCCCCCCCTCAGTGCAAGAGGAAGCTCTTAGCCCTCATGTGTCTGATGAACTGAGGGGGGTTGATACGTAGAGGCACTCCACACACGAGTAGGTTAGGTAGGAGAGGAGGTAGAAGGTGGGAGGGTGGAATCAGGAGGGGTGGAGGGAGGGGGCTGCGATGGAGATGTAACTTGAATTAATAAATGAACATTTAAATTAAAAAATATCAGCAAACATAATCAATAGATCCTGTGTAGGGGTCCCAAGCAGGGATTTGTTTGTCATGTTTGTCAGCATGTTCTTCCATGTCTCCTCAGGGAAAAGAACATCCCCATTCATTGAATTATAACTGTTTTAATCCAGAGAATTAAGTCTGTGATATGCTCCAAATGGAAGTCCTTCTCTGTCCTCTCTCTCTCTCTGTCTCTCTCTCTCTCTCTCTCTCTCTCTCTCTCTCTCTGTGTGTGTGTGTGTGTGTGTCTCATTCACTGCCTCTCTCTCGTATTTTTTATTATGATGTTTATTGATTTCATCAAGTTACATCTCCATCATAGTGCCCTCTTTCCACCCCTCCCGGTTCCACTCTCCCACCCATCCCAGTCCTCTGATGTGGAGTGTCCCTACATATTGGGCCCCTCTCAGTTCAACAGTCATATGAGGGCTAAGAGCATCCTCTTGCACTAGGGGCCTACATGGTATCACCCCTAGGGCAAATTGTCCCCTTGATAGGTAACAAAGTCTATGTTCCTGATCTTTTTAGTGTGTTGGTTGTGGGATAGTTATCCTGTACTATATGGCTAAAATCCGATTATAAGTGAATAGATGCCATGTGCATCTTTCTGAGTCTGGGTTAGCTCACTCGGGATGAGCTTCTCTAGTTCCATCCATTTGATTGCAAATTGCATGATTTCTTTGTTTCTGATAGCTGAGTAGTATTCCATTGTGTAAATGTACCACAATTTTTTTGTATTTTTAATATAATTTATTTCTTATTTCTTCAAGTTACATCTCAATCACAATCCCCTCCTTACTCCCCATTCCAGTCCCACGCTCCCACCCTCTTCCCCCTCAATCCCCCATCCTCTTCCCTTTTTTTTTTAAACTTTAAGGTATATCTTTTCCCCCCAACAGATCCCCCTTTCAGTCCAACAAATGGTTATTTCTCTTATAACAATAAATACAATACAAAACAACAGAAATAAATAGGCCACAATTATGAGAGTTATATGGCTTAGCATACATTCCCAATGTCTACTCCATATGTATTTGGCACCTGACTTTAACATTCTACTATCTAACCATCTCCATGAGTTTAAAGTTCTATATCTAACTCAGCTTTCATACTAACTTGCCTCACAATTTTAAAAACATCTTCTTAGATCCAGAATACCCTCTTGATTCTTAAACAACTCAAAATTTAACTATGGGATTCTAGCTATCTATTCTTCAACCACCTCAGAGACCTGAGAGGTTTAAATATATCTGATTATATAGGAAGTGCAGGAACCCACAGCTTCCAAAACTAAGAAATGACATACTAGTGGCTGCCTGGACAGTTCCCATTTTCTCTCAATATATTATAGCATCAATCTTCAGCCGTATGGCCCCATTTCTCTGACAGAAATTGATTGTAGAGCAGGAATTATGAAGGACTTGCCTACCCTGTCTTGGCAGAGCACAATTTTTTTTTTTATTCATTCATCGGTTGAGAGACATCTGGGTTATTTTCAGTTTCTAGCTATTACAACTAAGACTGCTATGAACATAGATGAGGATATATCCTTGTGGTTTGGTGAGGAATCATTTAGAAGTGGTATGGCTGTGTCTTCGGTAGGGCTATTCCAAGTTTTCTAAGATATCGCCAGACTGATTTCCATAATGATTGTACAAGTTTGCACTCCCACCAGCAGTGGAGGAGTGTTCCCCTTTCTGCACAACCTTGCCAGCATGTGATGTCATTTGAATTTTTGATCTTAGCCATTCTGACAGGTGTGAGATGGAATCTCAGAGTTGTCTTGAGTTGCATTTCTCTGATGATTAAGGATGTTGAGCATTAAACTCAATCTATAATTCTAACATATGGTCCTTCTAGAAATATGTTCTGAATGAAAAAATAAAATAAAAGAAAGCAGCTGAACCTCTAAGTCCCAGTTTTCAGTAGCCATGTTTTTCCTACATTCCGCAGCTACTGCTTTCTACTGTGAAGATCACTGTTGCTCACTGTGGGTGAAGTGATTCTGCCTTGCCATGTTCACTGTGGCAAATGTCATTACACAAAGGCAGATTCTAATAAAAAGCTGACTTTCAAAATGCAACCTAAATGCAAATGCTCACATGGTGTAAATGGCCTTTCTAATTCCACATCTTAAAAAAGGGTATGCTGGGGCTCTCAGTGGCCATGTCTGAATACCTTACCCTACTAATACTAATATTCTTTGCTTTTACATATAGTCATATTCAGTATATTGGGGTAAATAAATATGAAAAAATTAACCTTGGAAAAAATTTCTGATTCTTGAAAGAAATAAAATTAAAATTGAATTGCTTTGCAATATTTAATATAGATTACCTAGTAGAATCATACTTTCCTTAAAAAGTAAAATAACTTGCTAGTCTAATATATAAGTAAACTCACTTGATTCTCCTTAAACTTCTTCCCAGAATGATTTGAGAATGTATATATTTATTCATTGTTAAATATAGCAGTGTATTACTTCTCAATAACAAAAAATGTACAGCAATGAGCATTAAAAGAAAGATCAAGTACTGAAAGAGGTGAGTGAAAGGGTCAAAATAAAAATAAAATGAATTATACTATATTGAGATTTACAACACATTTTAAGAGATGTGTTGAATGAAAATTATGAATGATTGTCATCATCCAGAAAATCTTATTTCTGTGTGAGGGCTGCCCACATCTACTTGGCCTTTGATGGAAGGAAATCTTGGCTGGCTGAATTAGCTGCTTTTTCATAAAACAAAATCTAGGTAGTGAGATAATCAGAAATAATTAAAGCAAGCAAAGAAATTACATTCACCTCAGTTATGAAGAGTTGTGGGTAGAAAAACAAACCTGCTAGGAAAAATATTTAATTGATAAAAAATTACTTTCACACTTGGTAAGCAAATAACAGTGCCAAGTGCTTCAAGTCTTAAATTGAGTACAACCCAGTCCCTGACCTCTAGAAGGCTCATCATTTTTACAAGCAGAAACCAGATTCTATTACATAGACTTTATTATTTGTCAAAACAGATTAAACCTCTCTGCCTTTATCTTGGGCTGTCATTCCTTTAAGGATGGGATATGCTGGGAATAACTCTGAGTGGAGTTGTTCTTTGAAGACAGGGTAGGTCATTTAAATAAGCATAAGAGATCATTAAATAAAGCTATTTTAGGCAATGGCATCAAGCACTGTATGTCACCAGTCAGAATCCTAGAAAGACAGATGACAAGTAAATATCAGGACAGAAGGAGCCTGCAGAAGAACCTGTCCAATTGAAAAATCGATGTAGCCATGAGACAAGGCCCATCTGATGGTTGCTGTGAGGTTTTATGGAGCAATACAAACTCATGCTAACATGCCTGGTAGCATTACGAATAATACCATTATCTACTTCTGTCTGTATTCCATCTCCTGCAAGTAACACTCTTTGTCCTGATCTTATCAGAATCCAGAAGGACAAGTGCCAATTTATCAAGTTCGTGAAATTCAAGCTCCTGGGTGGAAGAGGCAATGGGGGGAAAAAAAGGAAAAATTTAGCAGGGCAAAGAGAGACTAGATAGTACAGCCATCATCTTTATCACCTGAAGCCAAGCAAATGCCCAAGTATCAGAATGAACAGTTTGCATTGCTGCTGTACTCATCTCTCACAATGATCCTCTTTCACACTGTAAAGACTTGGAGGTGTTGAAGAGCTGACTAACTTGCCCTTCAAACTACAATGACTAAGAAGTAGATACCAGATATGAAATCCTGCCAAATCTTTGCTTTGTCTGCGATACAATCTGCCTTCTTTTCACTAAAGACGTAAAATCTGGGAATCTCTGGGACTTGGTAACTTCTTGCCTATATGTCACTGAGCCTCAGATTTCATGGAAATAAAAAAAACAGAAACACTGTATCCCTTTACCTGTATCATATCAGAAGTGTCTTTCAAAAGACCTGCATCAAGGTGCTTCAAAAATAGAGATAATGTGTTGGAGAGTAAAGTGAATAAAAGCAAAGAGATAAAGGACACAGAAAAGCAGAAGGAAGGAAAGAAAGAACATAGGCTAAAAAGGAAGAACCAAAGGAGGGAAACAGGAAGGGGCAGAAAGATGGAGCAGAGGGAATCTGTACAATCTGCCTTTTTTTTTTTTCAGCGTCTTAACTTCTGTACTATGTATTATTTTTATAAGATAAGAGTATATCAGGTAAAACTTATTAATGATTAATTTGTATTTAAGTAAGGGATGGAAGGTGAAAATGTGTGAAGATTTACAAATAAGTAGAATTTGCCTGTTTTATAAATCTTTTACTTTTTCTTAAGTGTCTGGTGAGCAGAGGTAAGATGAAGAGATTGATTAGGTGGGAGGTCCAGATGGACCAGTTCCTCCCATCAGGGGCGATGCTTTAGAATGGTGCATGTGACCCTAATGAGGCCTTATTCACCTAAGTGCCAAAAAAGTTAAGTCTTCCCTTCTGAGGTCACTGTGCTTCTTTTTTCACCTAAGAACACTTGAAATCTTAATTGCCATCTAGTTTGGTCACTTTGTACCCTATCCTTACAGACTTACTTGTAGAAATCCTACTCTTATGTTTTGCGTTTGATTTTCTAGACTATTTGAAAAATAAAGATATCTTTGAGACTATTTGAGTTTCTCCTTTGACTTTCAAGTGTTCTTTTACTTTGTCCTAATTTATTTTCAGGACAACTTACTTATTACCTTTAGCTTATCCCTGGGGTTCTCACAATTTCTGTCTTTAAGATTTTTTTCTCACCTACATAAGTTTTAAGCTCTAGAAAGTCAACCATAGTGCTTCTTAATTAAGCTCTTCTCTCAACTCTTAGTTTCATTAGAAGGAATGAATGTCTTTAATAATTATTTGTTGAAGATTTGAGCAATCAAAACAGTGAATAAAATAACACCATTAACAGAACTTTATGAGGCATGTTATGTTGTACAAGGCACTTTTAAACCTCCTATTTACATTGTTCTTAATTCAACAACCAGTATTTTGAACCAGTGGCAATGCTTACTCTGCTACTAACTTGTGAGAAGGGGAGCCCTGGTGTGTAGTATTTTCTGGTTGCCAGGATATAAATATATTTCCCATGTCTAGTTTTAAGCACAAATATAACATTATGGGAAAAAAAACACTAGAAAGAGTATTCAGAACTGGCTTTTACAACCCAGTATGAGCCATATCTTGTGCACAACTAAAAATAAAAATGGGGAAAATTCATGAGTACTGTAAGCTCCCTAGAAGATAAAAGACAAAAGCTGCCTCTTGGATCCAAGTCTTCCTTTTCCAGACAAATTCTCTTCACAAATAAGCTGTGGTGTAAAGATATGATTGTATCTTACTCTGGTCTTTTCTGGTGCCAAAGGGTCACAATAGACCCGCTGTGTTTGAGCCCCTGCCATCAGACTCTGCTGTCCAGCTGCATTATGCCCTAATGGGGATACTTACATTCCACTTTCTTCCAACAAAAGCATGCATCCAAATTAAATGGACTGGTTTTGTTGAGCTGTAGACTTTTCATTTTCTAGGTTTATGACCTAAGTTCTTACTCAAGTATTCGATAGGTTATTGCTCATACTCATTCTTCAGGAGATACCTTCCATATGTTCATAACCATATATACTTTAAAATTTTCTCACTGCAAAGATAAATGACTTAGGATCATAGGATATTGAAATCAGAATAATCCTACTCTAATTCCTGGGGACTCTTTGGTACACTCTGTCAGTGGCAATATAAACCTTTCTCTCATTGGCCGTCATAAAAACTTTAACCCTATAGGATTTGATACTCTCCAATTATATAACTTCATTGCCTAAATTAATATTACTTTCATTGCTCTGAATATTTTAATGATGTCTTCTGGCTGTTTTTATTTCTTCTTTAACAATATAGTCACACCTTCTCTATGTTTCCCTATGTTGTTTGTAATATTTTATTATTGCATATTTTGAAATATAACTCTATAACTTAGTCCAATCATAGTTCACTTACCAATCAAATTACTGATGATACTATATATATATATATATATATATATATATATGTATATATATATATAATGATACTATATAAACATATATAATGTTCTTTATTTTTATGGCTGGTAAAATGATATGACAAAAATTTATTCACATTTATTAATATTTTTCTAGAATAAGTTTCTGGAATTTCACTTGAGGTACAATCCACACAGATATGAATATCTTTGCAGAAAGTGGCTAACCTATGCCCTATGTTCTAAAGGCTATTTGATTTGCAGAAGAATGCATGTTTACTTAGTACTTGGTACATAATATTAGAAACTTTCTTTGGTCTCTTCCATTTCTTTCTTCAAGGGCTTGAAGTTCTTGTTGTACACGTCCTTTACATGCTTGGTTAGAGTTACCCCCAGGTATTTCATATTGTTTGTGGCTATTGTGAAGGGGGTTGTTTCCCTTATTTCTTTCTCGACCCATTTGTTTGTTGTATATAGAAGGGCTTCTGATTTTTTTGAGTTAATTTTGTATCCAGCCACCTTGCTGAAGGTGTTTATCAGCTGTAAGAGTTCTCTGGTGGAATTTTTGGGGTGTCATATGTATACTATAATATCATCTGCAAATAGGGATAATTTGACTTCTTCATTTCCAATTTGGATCCCCTTTATCTCTTTTAGTTGTCTTATTGCTCTAGCAAGAACTTCAAGTACTATATTGAAGAGATATGGTGAAAGTGGGCATCCTTGTCTTGTTCCTGAGTTTAGAGGAAATGCTTCAAGTTTCTCTCCATTTAATTTGATGTTGGCCACTGGCTTGCTGTATAGTGCCTTTATTATTTCTAGGTATGGTCCTTGCATGCCTGTTCTCTCCAGAACTTTTAGCATAAAGGGGTGTTGGATTTTGTCAAATGCTTTTTCTGCATCTCAACATCCTTAATCATCAGAGAAATGCAACTCAAGACAACTCTGAGATTTCATCTCACACCTATCAGAATGGCTAAGATCAAAAGCTCAAATGACAGCACATGCTGGAGAAAGGGGAGCCCTCCTCCATTGCTGGTGGGAGGGCAGACTTGTGCAACCACTATGGAGGTCAGTATGGCGATATCTTAGAAATCTTGGAATAGCTTTGCCTCAGGACCCAGCCATACCACTTCTGGGTATACATCCAAATGACTGCACACGAAATAATAAGGAAGTCTCCTCCTCTATGTTCATAGCAGCCTTATTTGTAATAGCTAGAAACTGGAAACAACCCAGATGTCCCTCAACTGAAGAATGGATTAAAAAACTGTGGTACATCTACACAATGTAATATTACTCAGCTATCAGAAACAATGAAATTATGCAATTTGCAGCCAAATGGATGGAACTAGAGAAGCTCACCCTAAGTGAGCTAACCCAGACTCAAAAGGATGCACATGGCATCTATTCACTTTTAGTAGAATTTTAGCTATACAGTACAGGATATCTGTACTACAACCAACACACCAAAAGGAATATGGACATAGACTTTTTTGTTTTGTTTTATTTTTGTTTGTTTGTTTGTTTGTTGTTCTGTTTTTTAGTTTTCCCTTCCTAGCAGTGAGGCACTTTTCACTGGTGGTACTGCCTTGTAGGTCCCCAGTGTATGAAGAGGCTCTTGGCCCTCATATGACTTCTGAACTGGGGCGAGGGACTGTTATGTAGGGACACTGCACTCCAGAGGAGCAAGATGGAAGGGTTAGGGGGTAGAGGATGGGAGGGCAGGGCTGGGAAGAGGGGAAAGAGGACAATATGATGGAGATATAACCTGAAGCAACAAATAAATAAATTTACTAAAAAAAAAAAGAAACTTTCTTTGGGTAGAGGATTTCCAATGGTGGGATATTTGAATATTTTAATCTTGTTTACTGTCAAAGAGGTACATAGATGTCAAATTCTTCAAAGTTGGGGAAAGTTAATTGCTAAGTAATCTATTTATTAATTTTTTCATTTCTTTGTCTTTCTCATTCTTTAAATGATGAACCATGAAAGAACTAAGTAGGTTTAGAATTTCTGTAAATTTCATCCATTAAAAAATTGAATTAAGAGGAAAGAGTGTTATTCTAAGTAATATCACCTATCTTTAGAATATTGGAAGTGACAAACTTTTAAAAACTTAACCAGCCTCTTAGAAAGTATTTTCATGCTATCCTTAAAAACTGAAATTTCTGGGGCTAGAGAGAAGCCTCTGGTTCAGAGCACTTGCTGCTTCTGCAGAAGACGCAAGTTCAGGTTCTAACACTCACACTAGGCAGCTAGCAGCTACCTTTAATTCCAGCTCAGGGAAGTCTGACTTCCTCTTCTTATCTGTTAAAACTACACACACACACACACACACACACACACCACAAATGGGTGGCGGTCACAGAGATCAATAAAAATAAATGAAATAAATCTTAAAAACATCCCTGAAACCTCTCCAATGAATAGACTGAATAAGCACAAACATCTCACTTGTCAATGCAAATAGATAGAGCAGACCTCGCTCAACCTTGTGGTCCGCCTTATCTACGCTAAGAGTTTCTGTTCATTAAACATATATTTCTGCCTCGTCTAAGCAAATTTCAGTTTTCATTAATAGTCTTTTGCCTTTAGCTGTATTCCACGTTTCCTCTATTGATTCTTTTTAAATAGATCTTAAACTCTTTTTAACACATTAACTCATCTGAGATTTTAGCAAACTGTCTCTAAACCAGATCTTGTTTAAAATCATGTTATATACACAAATATTATGGGAGAAAAAAGCGAGGAGAACTAGAATTAGAAATGTTCACTTATAACCAAAATTAAGGAAAGAAGTAAAAATCACTGATGTGGTTTGTACCTAGAATCCCACCACTGTGATGGCTAAAGTTAATTGTCAGCTTGACAGAACCTACAGTCACCTGTGACATAGGTCTCTGGACATATACATAGGATTTTTCAGGGTTATGTAAACTGACATGTCAAAGCACATTTTAATTGTGGGCAGAAACATTGCCAAGGCAAGTACAGGTAGAGAAAGTGTGCTTAACAACAGCATAGAACAAGCCAACATCCTTGGCTTCTTGGCTGCAGATACACGTAACTCACTCTGACTCTTCTGTGCCCCTGATTTTCCTACCTTGATAGTTTGTGTTGCTACTTAGTGAACTAATTGTGAATAAAATAAACCCTCAGTTCCTTAAAGTATTTTATCACACAGTTCCTGGGTATTTTATCACAACAATAGAAAAAGGAAACTGAGACACCCCCGCAGGTGCATGTATGTGTTAAGTGTTTATTCCCCAGCTCAGCATACTGTTGGAATGTGATAGAAACTTTAGATTATGGGGCATAGTAGAAGAAATCAAGTCATTGTGAGCTTGCTCTTAAAGAGAATAGTGCACCACAAATTCCTTCCTATCTCTCTCTTTACTTCATGACCACCATCTGGTAAATTGGCTTATTCCACTATATACCCACTACTGGGCATAGCATAAAACCAGATGCCCAAAAAGTGAACATATCCTGGAATTTATGTAAACATGAGTCCAACTTAATCCTCCTGAGATTGAAAGCTGAGTCATGCATTCATATTAGAAAGTAAAACTAGTAGAGTTGAATATTAGCCTAAAGGTAACAATGGAACACACAAAATAAACCCATTTTTAAAACACCTTCTGAATCCATGTGCAAAGTGAAGTGGCATAGTCTCTCCTGAATCATAAACTATGTATTCTGCCACAGATTAAAAAATGTATATGAGCTATGTGAGATAGTCCCACGCAGTTCCTGGTCTGCATTTGTGAGTAACCACAGCACCAATTGCTCTTCTCTTTCTCAGCCCCAATCTAGCATTTATGGCTATATTCTCTCAACAAGCAAACCACTCCAACATTAATTTTCTTTCATTCGACACTGATGACTTTGTCAATCAATTTAACTGGTGTTTATTAATGACTACTGAAGTGCACGTTTAATAGCACTACATACTACGGGGGGGGGATATAAAGATTGCAGGGCTTGAGGAAAGGACAGCCCTTATGAGAACTGTAAGGCAAATCTACTTAGAAGACACAGGAAATAATAATAGTAACCAGCTATTGAGGTCTGATAGACATTGGACAAAAAGCCAAGTGGATTTGCATGTCTTGTATTTAATATTTTCACTAATGAAACAAGGGAGAGATTCTATTTCCATTTTATAAAATAGGAATGGAAGGTCAGAGAAGTTAAGTGATGTCTCCAAGTTCAAGCAGCTAGAAAGGATCAAACCCACATAGATTTGCTCTTGGACATAACAATATTGCACATGAGTTCTGAAGAACTACCTGGACTATGCCATGCATATTAAAATGAATTCATCTCCCAAACTATATGCCATTTTCAGGCAAAATACCCTTAAACATAAAAATAAAAAATAATTTAAAATATAATTTTCTCCTTTTAAAAATATAAAGCCTTTACAAATTTGCTCTTGAAAGTGATTGATTGTGACATCTCTGAATTTTTTGTACATATATTGGAATTATTGTCAAATTCATTTTTAAAAACAAAATTTCTCTAAGCATAAATTCTAACTATTGCACAAATCATAATAAAACATTTTGTAGATACTTCATTGAACATTTATAGCTACATTCCTAGGAATATTTGTAATTGTTAGGGCTAACATAATAATAAAAATATAATATGTTACAATTGCTCACTTCAGATAATGCCTCCACATAAGAATTTACATAAGAATTACTCCAATTTTAATTTTATATACTTTATACTTTTGAACCAGATTTTGAAAGATATGGGTGCTGTTTTAATGTTGCTGCCCTTTCTATATGTATTAATGTGAGTTATACATACTACTAAACTCCCTACATGCCAACTGATAGAATTTGAAAAAAAAAATCTGAATGTCACATATCTGTAATTCCAGCTGCTTTGGAAGCTGAGGCAGGAGGATCCCCAAATCACGGGATTTCCTGTACTAGTTTCAGCCCATCTTCGGTTACTTGACAAAACCCCACCTTAAAATTAAACCATAAAACATGAGCTTGGGATCTCTCTCAGTGGTAAAGCATTTGTTCAGCACACACAAAGGACATGGTGACTTCCCAGTACTGAGGGGGAACTAAAAGAGAAAGGAAGCCAAGCTAAATGTAGCCTTATGATGAAGAAATTGTGGATAAATTACTGCACAATGATTACTTGTTTATGAACAAAGATAATGTGTAAAGTAGATTGGTAAGAGCATATACTCTTACACAACACACACACACACAGAAAGATAGATAGATAGATAGATAGATAGATAGATAGATAGATAGATAGATAGATAGAGCGCACGTGCGCACGCAAGAAAGAGCGAAAGCGAGAGAGAGAGAGAGAGAGAGAGAGAGAGAGAGAGAGAGAGAGGTGCAGGCTATAAATCTGCTTGAAATATCTCCATATATCTCCATTTTCCTTTCCATAAAATATAGAGCATCTTGAAATGCTATGATTCTAGTTCCTCCTGTCTATTTCTGTGTTAGCATCATGGAGTCAGCTGGCCAGTTTGCTGGTTCTTAATATCCCAAACATGTATCCATCTCAGGACATTTGCTCATCTGTTTTGCCTAAAATTCTCCTAGATAGTTAAAATACAACACATATAATAGAAAACAAAGTACCTGACCAGATCATCTAAACAATCCCATCTACCTCTGTCTTTCAGTAGAATTACTTTGTATAGTCATCATGACACTCATAACTCACACCTATGACACAAAGTTTAAATGAGTAGCGCTTGATACTTGGTAATTTCTATATAGTTTCTAAACACTCAATTTATCACAATTTCCAGAGTGGAGATGGAGTTACAGTAGTGAGGTGAGATGCTCAGTGTTCTATTAGACAGGCCTCAGTATGAATCATGGCAGTGGTATGAGTTTTCAACTGTTATACTAAACTACCTGAAGCTGGATAGTTTTAAACAAAAGATATTTATTGTTGGGGTAACCTGAAAGCTGCTTGTATTTTGCTGCTAATTACTGGTCCCAGAATCTTGTTGTCACCATTTGTTGTATGGACCTTGCTCTACTTAATTTGGAATTTATTGATTGAATAAAATCCTGGAGTCTGGATTGGGTAGAAGAAAGGTAGATGGGGAAAAAGGTTGGTGGACTTTGGTGGAAGAGAGAGAGGATGATGGGAAGAAGAAGCCAGGAGGAGGAATGGTTAGATAGAAGAATCATATCTCCACAAGGCCCAGAACATCACCATAGCAGGGAGAATAACAACCCAGGGGAAGTAGGTGTATTTTATGGGATTTTATTTGGGGAATAGAATTATAAGATAGTTTAGATGAGTTAAGATTGCTCAATCCAGTCTGGGGTTTGTTAATACCCATCAGGTGTCTGTGTGATTATTGATAATGGTGGGTTAAGGATTAACATGGCTGAAAAATTAACTATAATAAAAATACTGATAATAATTTAATTATTTCAACAGTTTATTTGGTGTATGATTTTAAAAGCTGTGGAAAGGGTCATCCTGGATACATTCCCTCTTGGCTGATGGCATCGTAGTGAGGACACATTTATGAGGGATAGATCTCACTAGAGATCACATAGGAAACTGGAAAGCAAAGAACAGGACAGAGGGTGTAGTTTTATATCTTATAATAATATATTCTCCAATGAAGTCTCTCTTTGAGAACAGAATTAATTCCTTCCTTCATTTTTAGAGCAGAAACTCTAATGACACAAATACTGCCCAATACCCCCTAACTTCTGACAATATTTCCCAGTATCCCCCTGACCTCTGACAATAGTCCTACTATTTCCCAACCTCTGAGAGTAGCCTCACAGTATCATGACCACCTTTAAGGGGAAGCCCATGTAAAATCTACTGCCATGACTATGTTGTGTTAACCAAATCCAAAAGAAAAAGAGGGGGGACAGATTTAAAGTATAATATTAGCAATGTCTAGTATTTTTCGCAAAGCAAGTAAAGCAAAAAAAAAAGTATGCTTTAAAAAAGAAAAAAAATTTCATGATGAGATTTCAGCAACTACTAATAACAAAGCTCATTACATCCTCTTTACAAAATGTACTACTAATGCCAGAGGGGGGTATATTTTCCATGCAGATATCTAGGCAACAGCTAAAGATACAGAATACAGTCATAAAATGCATGTGAATGCTTATGCTTTATCACAAGAAATTATACAAATTTTGTGTTCAGCATTATAATATATGTGAGTTAGTTTACTTAAAATCATGCTTCAAACATTTTTTTTTATGGAAAAAAATTATCATTCCCTGATGTGTCACCTTGTCTATTCCCTGGCACCATCTCCTACTATGCTGATGTACGCCTAGAGGACAGGGGCACAGACAAGCAGCCTGGATTTTTTGTTTTGATTCTATTATTTCAATGTTTTCTTCCACATCTTCTTGTTTTTGTTTTTTGGGTTTTTTTGTTTGTTTGTTTGTTTGTTTTGGGTTTTTTTTGTTGTTGTTGTTTTGGGTTTTTTGTCTTACTTTTTATTGATTCCTGTGAATTTCATATCATGCATCTCAATCCCACTCTTCTCCCCACCCCTCCATACCCACCCTCTGCCCTTGCAACTTCACCTCCGGAAAGAAAACAAACAAAAATTCTCACTGTGGGAGCACAGTGTGTCCACACAGTATACCCTTTTGCAGTTATACTTTTTTTTTTTTTGAGACAGTGTGTCTTTGTGTAGTCCTGGCTGTCTGGGAACTAGCTCTGTAGACCAGGCTGGCCTTGAACTCAGAGATTCTCCTCCTTCTGCCTCCTTAGTGCAGGTATTAAAGGCATGCAGCTATATTGCCTGACTATACTTCTGAAATACACTTTACACAACAAATCCATCCTCTTGGCAACCAATTTGTATTCTTCCTCACAATCTTCTAATACATGGCACTTCAGAAGGAAGAGAATGCTAGAGTTTGGATGAGTAGTGTAATAATAAATAAAGTGGTATTTTCCAGCTCATCTCTAATTGATGACTGTTTCCATGTCATTTCCAAACTATTATTTACACAGTTGATTTTGTTATCTTCTTTGTTTCCAATAATGACACAATTGACCTGTCTTACTTTATGATTCTAAAGCACACTTTAAGGAATAGAATAAATAGGCTTTTATTAGTTTGTCTCAGGGGTAGGCAGTAACCAGCTCTGATGGCAAACTGGAATTGACATGTCATCAGCCCCTTAGAAAGCTCATGTTCAAACCATCCCCTGTGCCAATGATCCTGATTTAATAAAATAGGAATGTCTGGGTTCTCTTCTGCAGTGCCAAAACCAGAAGCTGTTTGAGCTCTAGTAATCTAATGAGTTAGATAGCAGTGGCTGTATGCCAAATGGGAGTTCAGTACAAAAGGGTGGGATGAGTTGAGTTCTTCTGCTCTGTAATAAAATTAATATATTCTCTCCACATATTCATTTCACTAAATAAGAAAATGACAAAGGGTTTCACCTAGGGATTCTACTATTAATTCTCTTCCTACTGTTAGCTACACTGCTCTTAGTTGAAAAATGAAAGGGATTATTTCCTTCACTAAGGAGTTTCTTTTTAATAAGAATGTATGTGTGTAACACTGAGTAATAAAAAGGAGATCTAGGTAGAGCCCAATACTAATAATTCTTCAGTTACCTGGCACTTCTGTCTACCCCCATGAATCCTCTGAGAGATTTAAAAAACAAAAGACATTGAAGGATGAAAAATTAATCAGCTATCTTGTATTGCCCTTGCATTATAACCAAGAAAATACTTTCTTTCAAAAATGCTCTAATTGGAGAATGATTATTGATTTTTACTCTAAAAAACAATAAAAGGAGTAAGAAAATGAAGAAGGAAAGAAGGGATGTCCTGAGAGAACATTGTCTTTCTCACTGAGGGCCCTGGAGCTGCTGATGAACACTACTTTGTCTGGGTTCACCTAGGAACTGTAGATTAAAACCCAAGTTGTCACACTCACATGACAGCCATTTTGCCTGCTGAGTCATCTCCCTAGCCCTTTTAGTACTTTTCATTAGACATACATTAATTATATAATAATGGGTTGCTTTATGACATTTTCACACTTGTGTGTGTGTTTGTGTGTGTGTGTGTGTGTGTGTGTGTGTGTGTGTTACTTATAAGAGTGTGGGTGAGAGTTTGTTTTTAAAACAGGGAGCAATGCAACCTTCCCCACTGATGTCTTGGCAAACTGTAGGATCTCAGAAGCATATAGAAAATGTGGTGGCAAACACTGGATTTCTTATTTTACATTCCAGAACATGAACTCCAAAATTGATCATGGTTCTCTCCTCAAGAAAAGGAGAATGTTTCCCACACAACTGGTATAAGACAGACTTAAAAAATGTTCAATATAATAAACATCTGAGTAAATTGTCCTGAGTTCAAACATTAACTGGGTGATTACTGGCTGTTTGATTTCTGGAAACTTTTTGGTTTCCCTTCTTTTTACTTTGTGTGTGTGTGTGTGTGTGTGTGTGTGTGTGTGTGTGTGTGTGTGTGTGTGT
>CAJQZJ010033999.1:1386102-1449115 GCA_907164525.1 Lophiomys imhausi
TTTCTTTCTTTCTTTCTTTCTTTCTTTCTTTCTTTCTTTCTTTCTTTGTGTGACTAGAAATCACTGAAAATGTAAGTGAAAATATTTGGAAGACAAACCATGATTGAATTGCCCTTATAATATATGATCCTTCGATGTGGTGCAAATGACTTATGTAATGCATACTTTCATAAGTATAAAGAATAGCTGAGATGGATTCCAATTTAATCATTCTTCTTATTGGAATAATGTAACTTCTTTAGATAGAAATCACATAGGGCTTGTTTAAGATGAGAGTATAAAAGAATTATAGCAGACAATAAGAAGAGGCTTTTAAGATAAATTACAAATAAACTGTCTACATTCTAGAGAAGAGTAAAATTTGTTTCCTTCTTTAACTTTGACATTTAGCATACTAAAAAAAATAAAACTCCTTGTGGATTTTAGTAACCACAAGCAGGCCCCTATGTATGGTTATGGCTTAAATTTATTCTACCTGAAGACTTTGAAGAAACCCTTAAATCAAATTTCTAAGGTGGTCACAGTGCATTATATTATACTTGATATAGTAATGTTACAGGTGAAAACTCAGGTGTCAACAGTCTTGTTAACCAGAAAAATATCCATTAAAACCAATAGTAAGATGAAAGGTGGGCAAAACTTTTTTAATCTCTAAATATCAAGTTTTGCCAAAGATGTGAACAAAGTTTTAAATTTCTGTTTCTTAGACAAATTTGAAAAATAGCCTCACATTGTCATCGTGGCTTAGGTATATTTATACCCCGTGGTTCCCTAATTTTACTGTTACTTATAAACTTCAAGGCCACCCAACTTACATATTCCATGTTTCCTGAACCATGAAGAACATCTTAGAGTGTGATATGTTCACCCACTGGAAAAACCATTCCATAGCTGCATAAAACAATTCAGTCCCATCTTGGAACATGACACTGAGGGTCAGAAAGAGAAAGGAAAAGTAATGTAATTTATTTAAATTAAAATATATTTATGAAATTCCCAAAGAATAAATAAAATTATTATTTAAAAACTTTTAAAAATATATTTAAAGATATTAACCAACATGGGAAAATTATAACAAGCAAGTACTGAATCTTTAAATTTGCAAATTAGTGTTCAGGAAGAGAAGGAGTATCTGTCAGAGATGAAATCATAGGGCATTAATGGTGATAGGAAGAGTATAGTACTTAAATTGGATATGAGACACAGAGTGGTCATTATCTTATAATTCCTTATCCTTTACACAGTATTTATAGTTATTATTACTATATATGCAAGAACAAATTTGAGCGACTTATATATCTGCAGGTTCAAAATTGTGTGATAGACTCTTTCCCATATATTAATCAAATAAAGTGTTTGTTAATGAGTTTTTACATAGTTATGCCCATGGATTACTCTACAAAATCCATACCGTTTTATAGGTGTTTTGTTTTTTGCTATTGTGTTTGTTCTTATTTGGAGATTTTATTTTGTTGTGTTTTATTGACTCCCTGTTTAGTTAGGTTGTCTTGTAAATAAAAATCCATCTTCCTCAGCCTAAAGAGTGATTAGATTGCAGGTGTGCACTAGTACATTTACCCCACATAGCTTATTCTAAATATTAAGATATTCAAATTGAAAAAGAAACATGAAAGAAATTCTCATACAGCACAGAAAGCAGTTGATGTGACCATCTAAGACTGTTCTCACGGGCTAATGGATGTTTGTTTTTCCTTAGTTGAAGACTTGATGACAATTTTCTTCTTAATATATAGTCATCTCTTATTTAAATAGAACACTCAAATAAAATGTCCTTTGTCTTCATAACGAGTCATTGGATTGCACATTTGTCATATTTCTCACATTTTCAATAACTATCGTAGAAAATAGCTTGTGAAGTTTTATGGAAAATCAAATACACACAGAGAGAGGTAGGAAGGGAAGAAGGCCAGAGGGAAGGATGAGGGAGGCACAGATTCACACATACATACATACATACATACATACATGCATGCATACATACATACATACACACATACATATATGTATATATACACACATATAAAATATATAGCATACATAAAATATACACATATATAACTATATATGTACGTGTATACATATATCTGTATCTCTTATAACTATGTCTATCTGTCTATATCTATATAGATATAGATATAGACATAGATATGTAGATATGGAGAAAGAGAGACCCTTTTTGCATAGTATCTTAGTAGAAATAATTGGTGCTAACTAGATGAGTGGCCCTGGCCCTTGTCGTGTTTACAGCCAAAGTTACAGAATAAAGTTGCTCAGCCCTTAATGTCTGTGAAAATAATATATTTGTCTTTTTCCCTTTGACAGACTGAGCTAAAAATGGTACTCATACATGTACTTGCAGCACTTGGAGACTGAGGCAGGAGGATAATCTTTTAGTTCTTGGCCAGCTTAAGCTAAGATTGATACTCTTTCTCAAAAACTAAATCAATAACAAATTTAAACAAAAATATATGAGGGTGGAGGCAGGAACTGCACTTTGTCAAATCTTTACCAACAGGTTCTCCTAGACAGTCTAAGGAATTTAAGTCAGTGATGTTCATGGTTCAAGGTTTCCAGCATTAATTTTATAACATTTGGAAAGAAAAGAAGAAAGAGAGGAAGAAGGGAGGGTCTGAGGGAGGGAGGGATGGAGGGAGGGACGGATGGAGTAGGAAGGGACAGAGAAAAAGAGAGAGAGAAGAGATAAAAAGAAAGAAAGAAAGAAGGAAGGAAGGAAAGAAAGAAAGAAAGAACAAAAGAAGGAAAGAAAGAAGGAAAAATGAAAAAAAAGACAGGCATTCCTGCTTGTTGATATTCCTCACAAACACAATTATCTGTTGCTGCCATGTTGGAGGTCCCAGATGGTCCAGAACTATAGTATTTTATTGACAATGTTCTGTAAACAGATATACATTGAATTGTGTTATTTCATTAAAAATAAAGTCTGCACAGTTTCCAGGGATTTGTACTTTTCCCCAAACAAATCTAAACTGCCATCCCTCTTTTCTCCCTGGGTCCATTTTCTTTTCCTCTTGCAAACCTGTGGCTAAGCCTTGCTACACTTAACAAGAAGGGTATGCTAATGAAGCCCATGCACAGACACTCGTCCATGACTGTATCTAGTATTTCATGAAAAGAAGCACAATTCATAAAGGATTTAGTACATCTGGGACTTCCAGGGCAAGATTATATCTTGAATATTTATCTTTTGTTCACTCCATTTCCTTCTGCTTCATAATTTTCCCTAAGCTACACATAGCGTCTCCCTGGCACAAACTCTAATTTTATTTGCCTAGAAGGAAAAAAAAAAAAGAGCATTATGAAATAGAATGATATTTTTCCTTCTCCACTCTTCTTGGTTCAGATCAGAAGCACGGATCTGTTCAAAGCAGTCTGCCCCATGCCCCAGGTTCTGAGTGCCCCTATACAAGTTTCACCTAAATGTGAATTCACAAATCAGCAGCTGTGAAAAGATAAAATCTGGTCTGAACAAGGTAAGACATTTCAGATCAAGTACCCAGTCACAATATAGTAGGGACGTGTTAAGCAGTAACTCCTCAAGGTAATGAAAATCAAGTAAGCCTTCCTTTTAAACTGAATCTTTGAAATTTTTTTTCTGATGCTATATGTTTTCTACTAGGGAATTCTGTCCATCCTGAGGGCCTGGAATAGTGCATACAGTGCAGGCATATTAACTGAAGAAAAGGAAGTGAGTAGGGAGAAATGCAGCGCACAAAGAACCAACAGCCAGTCAAGCATCAGCTGGTGAAGCAGCACCATGGGTTTCAAAAAGAGAATGAAGGGGTCTCTTCACAAACTTGAAAGACTTGGGATCTAGAATTTAATGTCCATTTAATTGTATAAATGTGAGGGCATGATACATATATCAGTCATGAAAAGCTGTTAAACTACCTGCACTAAGAACAGCTAATGATGTATTTAAATGATAACAGAGGTAAATCTTAGGAGATGTTGTAAAAAATATATTGTGCTTTAAAGGCACAATTATATCTTGCTAAATCCTGTTTTTATAAATACTGAGAGCAAAGAAAAAAACTATAAGCGCAACTGAAATTAAAATTCTAGAATGTTACAATCAGCATGATAGGAGATATATTTGGGAAGAATGCAAAGAATGTAATGTGTAGTGAAAATATTTTTCTAAAAACAAAGAAAAGTAAGAAAGAAGATAATTATGTAAAATAGAGGAAAGAAGATAAAATTGAAGATGGCTATAGACAAAACCATTCCATTGTCTACAATAAAATATTAAGTGAAAGGTGATCCAAATAGGTACATATAATATGGTTATATTTGAAAGCAATATTTTAATAATTTTAATCTTTTTAAAATCTTCTAAAATAATTTAAACAAAATGAAAGTCAATAACATAACATTTTATTATAATTTATTTATGAATATATCTGTTGTTTACATAAAATTCTATTTTAGAGAATATGAAAATATGGACAATAGTTTTTTATGTGTAATACTGCCCTCACATTTTATAATAATTTTACTAATTTGCATAAATTTACATATTGCTCTGCCCCTAATTCTCTTTAAAAGTGAGATTGCTAGGCAAACTTAAACACTGCAGGTGAGAATAAATGTGTATCCACAATAGATCTACTTTCCAGTATACAACTTCCTTACAATAAAATCTCTGTTTAATTAATTTAACATAATGCTATCTGCTGGACTTTCTCCCTCTCTCCAAGCACCCCCAGGATTATCTGAAATATTGTACAGATGTTCTTACAGAGAATTACATGACCAAATGTCATTAACACAAGTCAACATTCAACATTAATTTCATATTTGTCCCATAGAGGTAACAAGTACCTCCATATTCATGTTTACATTTTCAGTTTCATGAGCTGGTGATTTCTATGTGTGGGATGCTTCCTTCCCACGTCCCCTAAACAGTGACTTCTTACTCTCGAATCCACTGGGTTTCTCAGCCTCTACTTCATTAAATGAACAGATTGGCCTAAAATGAAGGTCCTCCTTTCACTGAACACACATATTTCCTTTCCTTAGTCTTTTGTGCAAGATAATAAAGAAAACAAAACATTCTAGGCAAAAGACTGGTATAGAAAATGAGAGGCAGAAATCTAATATATTAAGCACAAAAAAGCTCAGAAGTCTATAGTGCTTCACAAGAACAGAAGTATTAGGGCTAGCTGGAACTCCAGCAGAAGTCACTAGTAAAGGGCTATGAGCAGATGGTAGGGTAAACAACCTCTGGACAAAGCTAGGAACAAATGAAGACACCTGATGGGTGGGTTTGGAAACAGGGCACTTGACTATGGACTGGGATTGAGAAGCAGGAGCCTGATCTCAGAATGGAGAGACAATTCCAGTACTACATTCTTTTTGCTGCAAGTGTATATTATTTGTCATAAGTCCCCACTAGGTGGAAAAAGCAATGAGAGTATCAATTTAGTGATACCACTGTACCAGTACTTCGGTTAGAATGTTTCATCAGAAATTTGCTACAGCCTCGTGGACTGAGCTTCTCTTTTCTTCTGTCCATTTTACAGATGAGGAAAGTGAGGCATAGAACTCACATAGTTTGGCAAATATTTTATAGCAAATTGAAGAGCAATGTTGAAGCTATCTAGAAGCAAAGCAAGTATTACTAACTACTATGCATTGATGCTTCATCTGACATGTGCCACATGACTTACAGGACTAAGTTATATTACTTCTTTAAATGGAATTAAGTATTAAAAGCCGTAGATCACATGTGAATGAATGCACAAGAGGTTCGAGCCCTTGCTGTAAATATTGCTTACATTGAAATAGGAAGTATGAAGCATGTTTCATTAATTTTCGGCTCCTTCTGTCTGTGGATATTATTTCTGTCCTTAATATGAATGAGGATTTATTAATGGCCTATAATGTGTTGTTGTTGTTTAGCTAATATCATTTAATGATGATAAGTATCAATGTAATACTTTTGCAAAGACATGCTTAATAAATGTTTCTCATGAATGGTTCCATGTGAAAATATCCTCAAACTAAATGCTAGATGTCTAAGATATTCTTATAATGCCTTTATAATTTGAGTTTAACCACTAGTGAATTTAGTGAATTAAGATAGCTAAATAATCAGAACACTATGAACTATGAAATGAAACTGATATTTTTTAATGCCAAATACATGCCAAGAGCTATCTCTATATAATCTCACTAATTCTCAAAATAAAATTTAAGGCAGGCAATACTTGAGTCTCTGCTCCCTTATCTGTGCAATGGGAATCACTCAAATGGTATGTGAAACTTACCAATATTAAGAAAGAATTTGAAGAGGTCATCAGAAGATGGAAAGATCTCCCATGCTCATGGATAGGTAGAATCAACATAAAAAATGGCCATCCTGCCAAAAGTAATATACAAATTCAATACAATTCCTATCAAAATACCAACACAATTCTTTATAGATCTTGAAAAAGTAATTCTCAACTTCATATGGAATAACAAAAACCCAGAATAGCTAAAACAATCCTGTACAATTAAAAAAAAAAACATCTGGAGGTATCACCATCCCAGATTTCAAGCTATACTACAGGGAAATAATAATAAAAACAGCATAGTACTGGTATAGAAACAGACCAGTGGATCAAAGGAATGGAATAAAAGATCCAGAAATGAACCCACACACCTATGGTCACTTAACTTTTGACAAAGAAGCCAAAAGCGTACAATGGAAAAAGGACAACATCTTCAACAAATGGTGCTGGTCCAACTGGATGTTGACATGTAAAAGAATGAAATTAGACTCGTACTTATCACCTTGTACAAAACTTAAGTCCAAGTGGATTAAAGACCTTCACATAAGGCCGAACACACTAAATCTATTAGAGAGAAAGTGGGGAAAACCCTCGAACTCATTGGCAGAGGTGACAACTTCCTGAACAGAACACCAACAGCTCAGGCTCTAGGACCAGCAATCAATAAATGGGACCTCATGAAACTGAAAAGCTTCTGTAAGGCAAAAGACACTGTCATTTGAACAAAACGGCAACCTACAGACTGGGAAAGAATCTTCACCAACTCCACCCATATCTGACAGAGGGCTAATATTCAAAATTTACAAGAACTCAAGAAATTAAATGCCAAGAAACCAAATAATCCAATCAAAAACTGGGGAGCAGACCTAAACAGAGAATTCACAAAGGAGGAATCCCTAATGGCTGAGAGATCCTTAATCATCAGAGAAATGCAACTCAAGACAACTCTGAGATTCCATCTCACACCTGTCAGAATGGCGAAGATCAAAAGCTCAAATAACAGCACATGTTGGCAAGGTTGTGGAGAACATTCCTCCATTGCTGGTGGGAGTGCAGGCTTGTACAACCTCTATGGAAATCAGTCTGGCGATATCTTAGAAAACTTGGAATAGCTTTACCTCAAGACCTAGCCATACCACTGCTGGGTATACATAAATGATTCCTCACCAAATCACAAGAAAGTTTCCACATCTATGGTCATAGCAGCCTTATTTGTAATAGCTAGAAACTGGAAACAACCAGATTCCCTCAACCGAGGAATGGATAAAAAAAAAAAAAAACTGTGGTACATCTACACAATGGAATGCTACTCAGCCATCAGAAACAAGCCAAATGGATGGAACTAGAGAAGCTCATCCTGAGTGAGCTAACCCAGGCTCAGAAGGATGCACTTGGCATCTATTCACTTATAGTCAAATTTTAGCCATATAGTACAGAATAAGTATACTACAACCAATGCACCAAAGGGAACATGAACATAGACTTTTTTTCTGTCAGTGAGACACTTTTCCCTAATGGTGTTGCCTTGTAGGCCCCCAGTGCATGAGGAGGCTCTTGGCCCTCATATGACTGCTGAACTGGGGTGGGGGATGTTATGTAGGGACACTCCACTCCAGAGGACTGGGATTGAAGGGACAGTGGGTAGGAGGGCGGGACTGAGAGGGGTGGAAAGAGGACACTGTGATGGAGATGTAACTTGAAGTAATAAATAAGTATTTAAAAACAAAAAAGAAATAGGGATGCTGAAATCTACGCAGATCTCCCTGAATCCAGGGACATCCTTCATTATAGTGCAATGACTCTAGTCTGATGTGGTATATGTAAGTGTAGTTCTACAAACAGAAAAACAAGATAATAAAAGCACAAAGATTTCTAGAGGGACAGTAGGTACTCCCCAGGAAATAAGTATAACTTTTTGGCCAGATTTTACTTGTGGCTTTTCCAGTTCACATATCATCCCTATATAAACATACTGTCATCACTGGAAGAGCTTCCTACTGAGTAAAATAGCCCTGGAATATATTATAATAAGCTTGTCATGGAATACTTGCTGTCCTTGATATGTCTTTTCTCATCTTCCTAGACATATCTCCTCTTCCTTCATAGCCCAATTTCCACCATTTCTTTAATCCAACTTGACTTCTTCATTTTCTATTCATTCACACTGACTCTTCTCCATTCTTAGCATCCTTTAACATCTGTTTCTAAGTTTGTTCCTAGTTAAGTGTTTTTCCAAGATCCTTTCCTACAGGAAGTTTCTCTCCTTAAAGGCTTGCACATCAAAGAAACCTCTGAAGCCAATTAATCTAATAACTTAATGCATGATTTTTGTCTCTGAAAATTACCAATTAGTTACCACTCAACTTCTTAGTCTACTGATAGGGAACCGGGTATAAGACAAAGACATATGCTTCAGCCTTGTGGATTGATGTATGGATGTACAGATGGATAAGTGGATTGGCTATCTCTTAAGCTTTTCTGTAGTCAGATTGTAAATCTAGTCTCTCTGTGGGATGTGGGGACTGTGTCAACTGTACTGCTATAGCAGAGGACCAGAGGAATGATATGTGAACAGAGTGTGTGGTAGTACTCAGATGTACCACATTAACAGTCAAATTAACCTTCTTAGGAGTAGGCCATGATATCTTTGTATCAACCCCCAACTCAATAATAATGAATGGATATAAATATCTGTCACTGTCATTCTGACAATAAATATATTTATCAGCAAATATTTCCACAATAAAATTAGAGTCTGACTCTGTACATTTCTGTAGTCTTATCAATTATTAGACAAATAATAGCCTAAAATATTCATGAAGATCAGGAAATAATGTTCAATCCAAAGATTACTCAGTCAAATATGATGTGCAAAACCTACAATTTCTTCATCGGAAGTTGTTCATTAGCTCCAAACTTCTTTTGAAAAAGGGTATGTGATAGAGCACAGACTAGGCATCCATCTTCCATGGGGAGGCTATGCCAGTCAGTTACCACAGCTGCAACTTTTCAAGTCCCTATGATGTTTGAAATATCCTCAAGAGACTTCCAATTGAAATAATGTAAATATTATCCTGTCCATTAGCTTTAGACAGTAATAGTACCAAAAGTAGCAAGCACAGCTACTGCCCATCTCAAATATCTGCTTCCAACACATGTCTTGGGATTTCCTTTTGCTCTTTTTTTTCTTAGCAGAATTTAACACAATGTTTTGCATCTATTTTTATGTTTAAGCTCCCTTGAGTCCACATGGTAATGGAGGACTCACATGAATGAGTTTTTGATGCCACATACACTTCAATAGAAAAATCATAATAATTTTATCTGGAATTAGAGTTGATTGATAAAATAAAGAAATGGAGAACTTTAAGAGCTGAGGGAAGTATATTTCAGTGATTATAAAATCCTAACCTGTAGGGACACTACACTCTGGAGGAGTGGGATGGAAGGGATAGGACATAGAGGGTGGGAGGGCGGGACTGGGAGGGGCTGAAAGGGGTACTGTGATGGAGATGTAACCTGAAGTAATAAATAAACATAAAAAATAAAATAAAAATCTTACCACTCTTTTTGCAAACTGCATTTTGAATTAGGTAACCTCTGTGTTCTGATTGTAAAGGCTGCCTCTAGTAATTTTTTTTACTGAACCATAAACTGTTCTGACTAAATTTCATGCCTGATAAAAATCCTCGCATTTATAGCATAAATTGTAACCCTTTGTCCCATAACTAATCTGTCAAGTTCCTGAAATGGAGAGGTCTTGAATCATTTTACACCAGAAAATTAAGTGAGTAAAAGTCATCATATATTTCTTTGAAACAGGCTAGCATAATTGGGAATTTTGGCATTAATAATAATGTCATTAGTTTTGAGATACTTTTTGTGTTATATACATATATGCTAATTTATATCAATAAATGCTTATTATTTAATAGTTATATATAAACTAGATCAACAACAATAACAACATACCTGCCAATATTATATAGCATTGAATAATGCCTTTTTATTTACAGTCTTAAGTATACCATCATTATCTATACCTAATTCATAAATAAATTGCATTGAAAATTAGTTTAGGCTTTTCTAAAGGAATACGGGATCTACAATGGTAAGGATATGGTCTTTGGAGCCATACACAACCATGCTCCACTCTCAGATCTATGTCTTCTGAATTCTATAATCTTGATTTAGATACATCTCTCTCACAATATCTGAAATAGAAATAATAATGCAGGTAGTTCACTGTGCTATGCACTTGAGATATTTGTGTTTGTAGGTGCCACAAATCAAACAAAGGAGACAAAGGAGGAGTGGTTAGATGGGAGCAACAGTAGGAGGAGAAAAGCCTAGGTCACATTTGCTCCCTCTGCCAGAGGGAAAAGCAGTCTAGGAGGAGAAATCAGCTGCAAGAATCCAGCAGTCAGTCCTTCAGGCAGCCAAGGACACAAGTTCCTGTCTCAAAAAGGAGCAGAGTGGCATCCTGCAGCATCTGTATGCACCTGTCTGGTTATAGTGTCTACTAACAACTCATAGTCAATCCTGGAAGGCCACCTTTCCTGAGGACACTATCATGAGGAAGAGAAACCTTTGCTTTTCTTCTGCTTTCTTGAAATCACTATTTTTCTTTTATTGAAAACAGGTTCTTTTCATACAATGTATTCTGATTACAGTTTCTTCCTCTGAGATCCTTTCCACCTCCTGTCCCATGCACATTCACACCCTCTTGTCTCTCCTTAGAAAACTAACAGGTTTCTAAAGAATAAAAATAAAATAGAATAAAACAGCAACAATAAAGAAAACCCAAATAGGACAAAACAAACCAACAGAAGAAGAGGAGTCAAAGAAAACGCACAAGAAACACATACAGAACCAGAGACACAGACATTCACACACCCAGTAACTTTATAAAAACACAACACTGGAAGCCATAAAATATACACAAAGGGCCTATAAAGATAAAACAATAGCAACAACAACAACAACAAATGCCCTAGTAAAGCATTATGAGAAAAAGAGCCTCCAAACATGCCACTGAGTTAGTTTCATGTTGGCCAACTACTGCTCTACAGTGAGATTTCCTAGGAGAAAGTAAATTCTTCATTTGCAAGTGGTTCTCAGTTGGAGGTAGCTTCTGGGTTATGGATGGGAACATCTGTTCACTTCTCCTCTCAGTGCTGAGACCCCATCTGGTGCAGATCTATGAAGAAGATACTAGGAAGCAGTCTTTTTTTCTGGGCTAGTCTCAAGACTGCAGCTGACTCCCATCATTGGCCAATTATCTTCTTTCTTCTACTGTCTACGCTAGAACCCCATTGTTCTTGGCTAGCATGTCCACTGACTTAGGTGGTTCTCTTTATGAAATAACACAAGCTAAAAAGTCTGAAGCCCTTCTCACCATTACCTGCACAAGGTGCTCTACTTTACTATATCTTATTAAAAATAAGCAAGAAGAGATTAAGAAATATAGGTGACTTACCTTAATGTCAAGCATCCCCTGACATCTTCATGGATATAGCCCCATTCTTCCCACTGATGTCGTAGGAGCTTCTCCTTGTGCTGCCAGCTGTTTGCCATGAGTATCCAAAGGGTTGTTTTTGTTTGTTTGTTTTTAGTTGTGTATATCTTTAATGGTTAATGAGCCACTTATTATGTCCCCAGATGGAAGTATTTTCCCTTTGCAAACAAGGGTAGCAGGGGCACAGAACCTACTTTATAGGAATAGGAAACAAATTCCTTGCTTAGCCAATAGGTATAACACTATGCTGACTACTCCAATTTCTCTACCTTTGTTCCCAGATCCACATAGTCTATCCTTTGAAAAAGCATGGGGAAAAAAAGTCATTGATTTTGAGTTTTTAAATATGTCCTTAGAGCAGTATCTCATCATTGTCAGACCCTTCATCTGTACCACAGGTTGGGAGGGTAAGAACTGAACCAAGAGTCTCTCACATGTAGGCAAGTGAATCAACATTTAGCCACACCTCAACCCACAACAATACCTTTAGAAGGTGGCCCTGTTTCTTTATCAGGCCAGCATCGCTAGTTTGGGCCATATGTACTGAGATGAGTACATCACGTGATTATGGAGCTAATGCTGCACCTCAGTTCAGAAGTTCCATTGGCCTTCAGTGACATTGCGCACCTTTGTGTATTGGTGTGATAAACCTGTAGTCTACGGTCCTAAGCAAAGCGGAAGGCCAGCCAGGTATGGTGGCACATTTCAGTCATCACCACACCCTAGAGGTTGCTATTGGAAGATCATTAATTCAAGGCCAGCCTTGGCTATAATAGCGACTTCCAGACCATGTCTAAAACAACTGTCTTAGGGAAATTGTTTTGGGTTTAGGCAATGTAATTACTTTTCTTTCTCAGTTGAAAATGATTGGCATCATAATCAGACAAATGGCTGGTCGGTGGCTCTGAAGGATAACACTAAAACAGTTTGAATTGTGCCTTCTGCAGCTGTCAGATCGGACCATTAATCAGCCTTCTCATGCGTGACAAGGGCAAATCATTAAATGATTCACATGAAGGGATGTGTGCAAAGCTTAAAATGATATGGGAGGCAGGTGGGAATTCTTGAAAAGAAGTGGGAAATATAATAAAGCTAAGAAAAAGAGTAGCTCCAGGAATTTCTAAAACTGTGAGTGATGTAATACAGTAGCAAGAATGAATTCTGAAAACACATTAATTTATGTATTTTACTCTTGTATATTTTTTTCTGATTGGGTGTTCCCTTAGTTTCTCAGTTCCTTTTAAATCTTAAATCTTTGGTTTTTCTTTTCTTTCTTTCATTCTGTTTTTGTTTTAAATAAATCTGGTCAATGTGCCAAGTCATAAAAGAACACATGATAGCTTGGTGATTTTAAGCAAATAAATTTGATGAGGTTAATTTATTGACTTAAAATCAAATCACACATATTGCAGTTGTGAACTTTAAACTATCCAAAAGGGATTTGTGCATAGTAAGCTCGATCTCTGCTTATTAATAAAAAAGGCTGTGGCTTGTATCATTCTTGTAGCCCTATCAAAATCACATGCTGCTGATCTTATTGAATGAGGCTCCTGCTAATTAGTCTTGGACCAATTTGTATCTTTGTATCTTCCTTCTAAAAAGTTATAATTTGAATATTTAGTTTCTGTGGATATGAAATATATACTTTAAAATTGTTTCTTGTTATAAAAATGTGCATTCTATAAAAATTTTTGCGCAAATGTTCTTATTATGAGAATAGAATTCACTTCTATATCTACTAGTATAAGGTTAAGTATTGACATCTGTTTCACCAAATTATTTGTATGCAAAATAAGTTACTATATTTTTGTAAAAGCAAATTTTGAATACTATTAAGGTGATATTTATTAGTTTATGTATCAGACACTCTCTTACCCTTCAGATCATAGTGCTGAACAAAAGGCTCATGTCCTTTGTTTATAAAATTAGGATACTACGTCATGAGGTAGTTGTGTGAGTTGAATGAGAAACCAATGTAACTTAGATATATCCCTATGAAATGTATGTGCATTGCATGTGAGACACATGTAAACCTGCTAGTGAACATTGCAATAACAGCTATTCTTTGCCTGAAGACACATCTGAGATCCCAAAGGCTGGTTTATTTCAATGTTTTTCCTCTCACCTCCCCTCCCATTACACAAAGAGAACAATGACTTGAAAACATTGGTTGGGTAAACACTGCATTATCATAATTACAATTTCCCTAAGAAAAGTGGCTTGCAGTTGGAATATTCAGCATCATAATTACAATTTCCATAAGGAATATAGAACAGCTATTATAAACAACACAATAATCACTTGGTCCATAAGGGAGAACAGACTAGTAGGAGAATGAGTAGAGAAAGATGTATAAGCCTGAGTTCTGATCAGAATTCAGAAAGAGAGTGAATTGCAACATCCTCTGAAAATAATCTTCCACATATTTATGGAAAAATTGTATCATGATGGCATCCTTACATGAGCTGATTAAGCATTGCCTATGTAATTTTTTTTCTTTGAGACAAGAGTCTTACTGGCCTGGAGGTCTCTAAGTGGGCTAGACTTTATGATCAGGGGGCTCCAGAAATCTCCCCATCTCTCCCTTGCAATTTTTCCTCTTATATAATTTAATTTTATTATTTTTAAAAACTCCCATAATTGCTATGCCACTAAGAAATTTTACGGAAGCAAACTATCACAAAAGGCACAAAGTATTTTTAAATTATTAAAGATGAAAATTTTTATCAGGTGCTTTTCCCTCCACAGTTAAATGTTTGTCCTTTGTCCAAAAATAAAATGTGGAGACTCTATTAATTCTTTAAAAATATTCCTCTGCTAGTATGTCTGTTGCTTTAATTGGCTCTAACAATTTATTCCTCTCCCTTTTTATTTTCTAGATGAAGTGAAAGAGGCAAAATGCAGTTTTCAAGGTTGGTACTTTTCATAACCTCTGAATACACATTAATAAAAACAAAGCATGAAAATATCAAAGCCAAAATACCCTCAGCTTTTCACAGATATCATTTTATTTATATATACATATTTTTATATTTATAAATATATTTTATATATAATAATATAAATAATTTATATATTCATTATATATTATATAAATTTATGTACATAATTATATATATTTATCAGAGCATATTATGTTTTTATATTCTTCACTACTGAATATAAAGCGCAATATAAACTTTAGCATAGAACAATGTAATAATTAAATATATTAGCTGATTCAAATTTTGACAATATTGTATAGAAATAAATATTCAATATTTTCTACTCCATTCATCCTTTTATCTTCTATTTGTTCATTTTTAATATTTATTTTAGTATTTATCTATGATATTAAATACATATTGCATACAAAACCATGCTACCTTATTTCCTTCTACCTGAACTTTGTCTGGCCTTCACCAAATTAACAATATCCTCCCCTTTCTAACATTATCTGATACTTCTAACAACAAATTTTCATCTATTATCTTGCTTTAATTTAATACAGCTGACAAGTAAGTGGAATTTCAACATTGCTCAGATGTTTTCATATGTGTACTCTCGAATAATTTCAGCTCCTTGGTATGATAATAAGGAAATTATTTTATACATAGCTAATATCACCTATGTACTATTTTTGGCTATTGTCTATGAGTGTTTGTGTATCAGGATAATTTAGTAACTGGTTATATCAAACTTACTTCTAAATAATTCTAATATATATGTATATATCTTATATATAATATATATTATTCTAATATATAATATATGATACATATATATATATATATATATGAATGGTGGCAGATTAAGCAATCCCCATGGGAGACAAACACTGAAAAGTCTCTATTAAGGTATTAAGGATGGGTAAATGGAGATTAATATCAGAGTAGTTGTTAGATCAATTTTAAATGGAGAGAGACAGTGCTGTTTTAATTAAAGGATTTTGCTATGACTTTATTTGAATAAATATTAAGGCATTTACAGATTTCATTAGTGTGTATGATTCCCTTTACTCCTTTACTCATAACATCTTGGAGTACTCAACAGAAATCCTGCCATCAGAAGTGCTTTCTCTAACAATTGTCAGAATTGAGAAGGGACTCCCCTATTAGTCTGCTCATCTAATTTAATTCAACAAAATATAATCTCAGTCACCTCAGCCATTGATAGACCTAACTGCAGCCCTGGAAGGCGGTGAGCAATGGTCGAGAACAGGGCTCAGACACTGGATGCTTTGATTGTTGATTGGAATTCTATCTGCTAATGTGTTGTTTGTGTGTCTATGACCAGTTTAGCATCTGAAATCCTTGATTTCCTCAGTAGATAAATCAAAAGAATAACACATGTCTATCAGTCAAGGGAGACAATATTTTTACAATCATTTTATCATGCGAGGAGGGTGCAGCGAGTGACAGTCACCACTCATCACATTGCTGTATTACACTTGCAGTTCACATTGTACTGTGGGCAGTCAGCATCACCACTCTCTAAAGGGAATTTCTCTTGTGGACCTGATTTATCATGTTTCATCTACAAAGACACATTCATTATGTGTTAATATATTTTTTCCATGTGAAAATGTAAATAACTTGGAACTGTCCACCAAATTGTGATACCTTGCTGTGAACATTGCTTGTGTTTTGCTTTCTTAGTAGAAAATGTTGATGACAATCACTAACATAGGGAAAATAACAGTTTGGTTTTCGCTGAAGAAAGAAAAGGTATACCAAAGTATTAGAAAACAGAAGAAAAGAAACTTGGTGCCAACTATTCAATCTCACTCTGAAACCAGTATAGCTATGGCTGTGTGGGAATATACCCTCTTTCTTGGTGGTGAGCAGTTCTGCCTTGAGAATTAACAAGCGTCAAGGAGACTTCAGATTTTTAGAATATAGGTGCATGTTACTAGATGTAAAGAGTCATTCTTCTTTAGCTAACAAAAAATAAAAGAATAAGAAGGCTGAAGGTGCAGCTGGAGAATAAATATTAAGGAATAAAAATAAGCATCTATTCCTCTTTGTGTGGCATGTAGGAATCTGTATGTATGTCTTGTCTTTGTGTACCAACAAAAGCTAGGAAAACTATGTTCCCCCCTGGTTGAGACTGGAGAGAAATGTTAAACTTGCTCACTGACATCAAAAGACCTTGGACTAGCAACCATTTGGTTCATGTGCTCCCTACCATGTATATATACCATGTACATATGCCATATATACCATAATATATATGTATAATGATTTAAAACAATTGCTTGCAATGGAACTGTGACTGACTCTGACCCTCCAAAGTGCAATGCCATTATAGAGAAATTGAAGGAGGCAGGATTCTAGATCATTTCAGACTCACCACCAGGATGAATGAATAGTCAAAGAAGCCCAATGTTGAAGCTGCTTCATATATTGTCTATATATATAAAGTCATTGGCTCTCTTAGACACCTCAAGTGTCATGCCATTCTCCTGAAAAGAAATCACTGATTTTTATAATTAAATCTACCACAACTATCTTAATTTTAATCTTTGTCTTCAATAAACAAAACCTAGGCCCACAGAGGCTAAGCATGTATTTCTAAGTTATAGAGAACAGCAGACAATGGTGAAATAGGGATGACAATCACAGACCCTAGTTCCCTACTTAAGAGGGGATATCCAGCCCAGTAAAAAATCAAGAGAAGGCTTTTTTTTTTTTTTTGGGGGGGGGGGGTGAAAATCATCTCAAACACTACATTCGATGCTGCCATGTGCCTGAAATTGTCTCTATTCTTCAGCATCTCTCAAAACATTTTCCCCTTCTTTGACTCTATAATGAATTATCTGATGGTACAGTTGATGGCTGTCATTTTTCTCTGTTTTATCATATTTTAAAGTTCTGAGTAATGTTGGAAAATTTCATTGCAACTATAAATCTAATCAAGAACACTGAACACCTTCTAGCCTACAGGATTTTGTAAATTCACTGTGGTTGATCAATGACATCAGGGGAGAGGCTGAAATCTCTAAAGGTGATCTGAAAGCAAACAAAGAAAACTGAATTTGAGTTTTAGTTTTACATACACGCACATATATATGTGAGGAGGAGATGGTCCAAAGGATTTACATAAAAATGTTCATTTAGGGCTGCTATATAGCTCAGAAATAATGCACTTGCTTGGCATAGACAAAATCATGGTTTAACACACAGCATCAATTACTTGGCAACTAAACTATTGTGCGTCTGATGAGACAAGAAAATACCCATTGAAACCATGTTGGTTTGGGAGGTTGCCATGAAGCTCAAAAACTGAACACCAAACGAATGGATTTTTTTTTTTTAACCAAAAAGAGGTTAAAAAAACAAGAAAACTAATTTCCTTTTACTATAATTCTAAATCTAATTTCCTTTGGTCCTTCCTGCATATTTGAAAGAGGATGTGGTTCTTATTTCCATGCTAGAGATGTTTAAATATTTTCATACTAGCAACATTGTATTTAGATTTGACAATCATAAATTAGAACATTATAAATAACCCCTTTTGCTATAAAAAATCCAGAATGTCATTCAAGGAAGCATCAATTATATATGACTATAAATTCAAGGAAAATTAAGATTGACTTGAAGTCTTCAGAAATCAATCAATGTCTGTCAGAGAAAAGGGGCCGAATGGCTGAAGATTGATGCTGTAATGTATGGAGAGAAAATGGGAACTGTCCAGGCAGCCACTGGTATGTCATTTTTTAGTTTTGGAAGCTGCAGGCCCTGCACTTCCTATATAGTCAGATATATTTATCCTTCTCAGGTCTCTGAGGTGGTTGAAGAATAGATACCTAGAGTCTCATAGTTAAATTTTGAGTTGTTTAGGAATCAAGAGGGTGTTCTGGATCTAAGAAGATATTTTTAAAATTATGAGGCAAGTTAGTATGAAAGCTGAGTTAGATATAGAACTTTAAACTCATGGAGATGGTTAGATAGTAGAATGTTAAAGTCAGGTGCCAAATACATATGGACTGGACATTGGGAATGTACGCTAAGCCACATAACCCTCATAACTGTGGCCTATTTATTTCTGTTGTTTTGTATTGTATTTATTGTTATAAGAGAAAGAACCATTTGTTGGACTGAAAGGGGGAGCTGTTGGGGGGAAAAATATACCTTAAACTAAAAAAAAAAAAAAGGTAGAGGATGGGTTTGAGGGGTAGAGGGTGGAAGGGTGGGACTGGAGGGGGCAGTAGGGAGGGGATTGTGATTGAGATGTAACTTGAAGAAATAAATAATAAATTACAAAAAATGAAATGTGAAGTTTTGGCCTTTTGCTACCAACTGTCACAAACTGTTTAGGATAATTAAGAAATGCAAACTAATAGTCATGCAAGTGTGTCATTTTGTTAGTTACTATGATAGTCTATCACAGTTATTTTCTAAGCTAATCAGAAATCAAGTTGCTAAGAGACAAGCAACAGTTGCTTTTCTAAATATAAGAGATATATAGGGTGTCTTCAAAAACATCAAGAGATCTGCAGAATATGACATTCAACGATGTTTTCTTAACTTAAGATTTTTTGATATCGAAACATGTCAGCTCCTGACAGCACCCCCTATATTACTCCAAGTAGAAAATGAGCATCGAAGAATGTCCAGTGTGAGATGGTTGAATTAGTGGCAAGCCTATCTCTTGGCAAGAAAAACCCCTTGCTTCAACTGTAGACAGAATGCTGTCCAAAAAGGACAAAACTTGGAAGCAGGTAAGTCAACAGCCTAGCTCTGCCAAGACAGGTTAGGTAAGTCCTTCATAATTCCTGCTCTACAGTCAATGTCTGTCAGAGAAACGGGTCCAAATGGCTGAAGATTGATGCTGTAATGTACGGAGAGAAAATGGGAACTGTCCAGGCAGCCACTGTTATGTCATTTCTTGGTTTTGAAAGCTGCGGACCCTTCACTTCCTATATAATCAGATATATTTATCCCTCTCAGGTCTCTGAGGTGGTTGAAGAATAGATAGGTAGAGTCTCATAGTTAATTTTGAGTTGTTTAGGAATCAAGAGGGTGTTCTGGATCTAAGATGATGTTTTTAAAATTGTGATGCAAGTTAGTATGAAAGCTGAGTTAGATATAGAACTTTAAACTCATGGAGATGGTTAGATAGTAGACTGTTACAGTCAGGTGCCAAATACATGTGGAGTGGACATTGGGAATGTATGCTAAGCCATATAACTCTCATAATTGTGGCCTATTTATTTCTGTTGTTTTGTATTGTATTTATTGTTATAAGAGAAAGAACCATTTTGTTGGACTGAAAGGGGGAGCTGTTGGATGGAAAAAGATATACCTTAAACTAAAAAAAAAAAAAAATGGTAGAGGATGGGGGGCGTTGAGAGGGAAGAGGGTGGAAGGATGGGACCAGAGGGGGGAGTAGGGAGGGGATTGTTATTGAGATGTAACTTGAAGAAATAAAAAATAAATTATTTTAAAAATAAGACCATGCTATTGGTGGAGGAGCTAAGTATTGGCCATGTGAATAGAAGATGGGACAATGAATTCACTTATAGTTAACATAATTTTGTCTCCACTTGCTCACAAAATTTAAAATAAGAATGAGGAATAGAGTAGCAATAACCAGCCAGAGTAATCAAGAGCAGGATGAAACCATACCTAAAATCACAAGATAAATTAAATAATGAAAAGTGAACGGAAGAAAGGGCATTTCCCTCCACACCAGACCGTCACAGCTGAAACACACATAGTGTAAGTGTTTGAACTGGTGAGCCTTGAAATAGCTTGAGAATCAGATACACTGAAGGCAAGGATTGTAGAAGTACCTAAGCACTGATGAGTTAAAGTGGAAAGTATATAAATGGAGAAACTGGACCCCCACATCTTCATTCTCACACCACAAATCCAATTTTTAAAACCCCTCACCAATTTCTCTGAGACTTGGGAGAAAAAAGGCTTTATCCATCATGGTGTGGTTCTGGCATCCTTACTGGGTTGGTAAGGGACTGAAGAAAGGACAGAAACACATAAGGACACATGTCCAGAAAAACTAGGATCAAGCTAGCCATGTTTTCTCTGATGGAGAGACACCAACCATGCAACAACCTAGAACCTCAGCATATCCACTACAGAGGATAACAGCAAAGGTTTGCCAGTTACCTGACCTGATGAAGGCTTTGTGTGCTCCTGTGAGTCTGAGAAGTTGGTCCCTGGTAATAATACACATTTATTCCGGAATCATCTGATCCTTACACATTAATTCAGGGCTTCTTTGACTATTTTAAATCTGAAAATTACAAGATAAAGACCAATACCATGTTTTTGAGCCAAATTTTAAGTAAGCTTTAATAAAATATTGGCCAGGATGGTGGACTCTGGTCCGGAGCATTCTGAGGTTCTCAGAAAATGATGAGGAATCATATTTTATAGAGGCTTAAAACGGCAAACTCATAAGACCATTCTACATCCTATCAGGTCCAATTAGGAGCAAGAATATGTGAAATGGCAACTTAGTTAACAAATATATTTATTAATACCTATAAACTGTTATATTAAGCAAACCTGGCTCACCTTAGCAGGCAGCCTGACCTGTCCTGATAATAAAGCCCTGGACCAAGGGTGGTCTTAACTACCTGCAACCAAAACTTTGTTAGCTAATATATTTACTAATAACTATAAACTTATATTAGACTGATGGAGCAACTGATTGCCTGACAATAGGCCTGTAGGCCTGCTTTAACTAGAGGACTGTGGTGGGAGGCTGGGAGGTCTGGTAGGCCTGACTTGCCTGAGCTGGAGGCTTGAAACCCACGGCTGCCTTTTCCCAATAATTAAACACACCAAGACCTTTTAATGTTTAAATGCTTAGGCCTTAGCTAGGGAGACTCTCCACCCAATTCCAACCAGCTGTTTGACTTGCTGTACCTTCAGAGCTCACACCGAGATGTCCTGCTGCTTCTGAGTCCTGGTGTGAAGAGAGAACTTCCTCTGTCTCATCCCAGGGTTCTGTTCTTCCTCCCAGGAAATCCTACCTTCCTATTCTCTCTCTCTCCAGCTAAATGGCCATCAGCAATTTTTATTATCCAATTAGAGAGTGCCTCAGAAAGGGCGGTAGAAGACTTTTCCCAACACATATATTCTGACATTATTTCCTGCCTTCATACCTCCTGCCTACATCCAATCAGGGGGAAGAGTACATACGGATATGTTTTCTGCCTGGCGCCCTCCAACTATACCCACTCAAACACTTCTGGTGAAATTGGGTCAAACAACCTTTTTAGGGGAGTAAAAGTATGTGACTTATTATCTCACAAGAACCATAAAACCCAGAATTCCAAGAAGTTATCTGTCCTTAGGCAAATGGGCTTACCAGTTAAGTTTGACCCTTAGAACTCCCCACAGACTATGAATGAATGAATGAATGAATGAATGAATGGAATAGAATAGAATATGGTTATTGAAAAATAAGGCCTTAGCTTATCTCTTCAACTTGACTCTTAGAACTGTGAAAGACAATCTTTTGTAGTCAGTTTGGGGAAAACAGAAGACTCTTTCTGGAGACTGAACCCAGAGGAAAAGTAGCTGAAGACACAGACACATTTATTTCTTTCAGCAACTAGACATCAGGATGTGGTGGTTTTGATTTGTTTTGTTTCATGGGCTACCTGGGTTTTATTAATTTGTAGAGTCTACTAATGTTCCAGTAGTTTTGTGGGTCCTCTAAAACATGAGGAAGGAAATACTGTTATGAAAGAGAAACTCACTACAAACAGAAAACAGCAGATTAGGCATAAGGAATTAGAAAAGCTATAATGGATGGAACTAGAAAAGTTCATCTTGAATGAGCTAATCCAGACACTGAAAGATGCACATGGTGTCTACTCACTTATGAAAGGATTTTAGCCATATAGTACAGGGTAACTATACTACAACCAATGCACCAAAGGGAACATGAACATAGACTTTGTTTCCTGTTAATGAGACACTTTTCCCTAGTGGTGCTGCCTTGTAGGCCCCCAGTGTATGAGGAGGCTCTTAGTCCTCACATGACTGCTGAACTGGGGTGGGGGACTGATATGTAGGGACACTCCACTCCAGAGGAGTAGGATAGAAAGGAGAGGAGGGGAAAGAGGGTGGAAGGCCGGGACTGGGAGAGGTGGAAAGAGGGCACTGTGATGGAGATGTAACTTGAAGTAATAGATAAACATTTAATTAAAAAAAAAAAAGAAAAGTAGCAGGACTAAAGGAAAAAAAAGAAAGAAAAGCTATAATGTCCTCAAGTTAGTATACATCATGTCCTCCGAAATTAAATATAGTAGAATAAGAAAGAACAAAGAAAAATTTTAAAGCTTTGAGAAATAAAATATATAATATTTAATATATAAAATATATTAATTAATATATAAAATATATTAATTAAATTAATATATTTAATATATAAAATATATATGATATATAAAATTAATATATAATATATAATATATAAAATATATAATATATATAAAATATATAACATGTAAAGAATAAGAAAAATTAGTGAAGGTATATTTTGTAAGTATATGTTAGCAGACCATTCACAGGATAGATAAGAGACAAAGGTCTTCCTTATCTTCCAAGACAACAGGAAAATGTTCAACAAAGACAATGGAATTGTAATACCCAGTAGTGCAGTCACACCAGCTCAGCTGGTGATTACAGGTGAATGATCACTAATAAAAACAACAAACTGATTACCAGGACCTGGATACAATCTCCAGATTTCAGGTCCCAGTGTTCTCCCAGAAAAAATGAGAAAAATATGTCATTATAAAACTTCAGAACAGATTATACAGAGAATATCTCCTGTGCTGCCTGAGAAAGAAGAGAAAGAAAGCATGAGAATAACATATATATGTTATTATTTAATATATATGTTTATATATTATATGTAAATATGTATATATTATATATATAATATAAATATATGCAAAGAACACCTCTAGTATGCCAGAGAAATATGCATCTCCTCATGTCCTTATTCTTCAACTCGGAAAATGAGGGACACCACCACTCCTCACAGGTGCAGTGACCCACCCCACATTGCCCTCCATTCCCTGTGGCCATGACGTCTATCTACCTTGTTTCTTCTTTGCTTTCTCCTGCGCCTGTTGCCTCTGCACACACACACACACACGCACACACACACACGCACACGCACACACACACACACACACACACACAAACACACCGCCCCTGGTGGCCTGTTTAACAGAACGGAAATGTGACCTCAAGACCTCTCATCAAGGGATGCTGCAGTTCCCTTTCGCAGTTCACAGTTTTCCTCTTTTCACCCACGTGATAGTTTTAACCTCCTGGCCGAACTTCTACAGGGTCTCTTTGTTTCAACCACCTTCAGCTCCACATTTTCTCTTACTAAAAATCCCCTTCCCCACTGTCTGCTTTTTGATACAAACCAAGACAAACCATGCAAATTTGCCTTCCCCTTCTGAAGGCTTTCTAACAAACCCATTCAAAGCAGAGTAGAGTGGTTTGCATTCCAAGACTTCACTCACACTCCTAGCAAAGCACTTAACAGGCTGTAATACTATTATGTCATTGTGAGTTTACCTTTTTTAATTGTTTCCACAAATAAAACTATCCATTCCTTTTGATATTCACAATACCCAACACTTTGTGGTTTATAGCAGCACCAATAGGTTATCTGAATGAATGAAATAAACAAGTAAATGAAGAAGCATGTTCATTATACTGTGTGTCTTTTCAAACAATCTCAAGGATTAATCTGTGTACATCTTGCACATCTGGACAATTACAACACATAATATTTTCTTAGCAGAAAAAGAAATAACCTCTTTTCTTGTTGAAATAAAAAGAATTTTTGGTTCAAGAAAAACACATTGGAAAAAAATCTGTCTACAGTACAAGAGACTAAGTTTATATCTTCAGGGACATTACATTCTCTTGTCTTTCTATATTAGGAGAGTGAACAAGATTTAAACCAAGAAGTCAATGTGATGATGTTGCCAGACAGCTAATAAAGAGGAAGATTATAAGGCTGTATCAAAAAGCAGGTACCTCAGCAGACTCCATATCTCAGACATTAAACACAGAACAAAGCCATACTGTTTCCCAGTGACCACCAAAAGTACTTGATGTCAGTTTTAGTAATATGAAGCCACTTTGACTGTAGCATTCACCTTGCCTTGCATCACAGCTGGAAAACAACATAGAGAAAAAATAAAGCAAATATCATGAGGTAGTACTCAGACCAGAGAAAACATCTGAAACAAAACCAGACATTTATAAAACAGAATGAAAAATCATTTTCTGTCAGTCCCTTGCAATCATACATCCTTCTCACTCCTAGAGCAGTCTGTTATGTCTGATCAAATAAAACACTTCAAAAAGTTATCTGCAGCTATTCTACATTCTATGAATAGCTTAATATGACAACCTCCTGCAGGGCTTAGATTTGTGACCATTTTAAGATGCAAGGGAAATAAATCAGGGTGATGCTTGTCTTGGTAATCTTATGACCCCAGGAGTCACAGCCAACTTTTTCAAAGAGCAAATAGAAAAATACCTCATATTTTGTCCATAATGACTATAATTACAATAGACATTTTCATATATAAGCTTTGGTTGCTGAAAAACTAACTTTAAAACTATCTCCTATTTGGTTTGAAAGCAACACAGAGGACAGACTAGGATGGTTTAGAAACCAAAACAAAGAGAGGTTACACAGCAGAAAAGGGTCCATGAGAGAAGAAGAGAGAAATGTTTCTTGAGTATCTACTATGTGCCAGCCATCATGCTAAATTATTTACAAAGAAATATATATAATATTATATTCAATACATGTAATAGTTATATATAGTCAATATATAATATTATATGCATGTATATGTGTGTCTATTGTGTATAATACAGAACTAGAAGATATGCCAGTATATGTAACATAAGGAAGCATTGTGACTAAATAAATCTTCTATCTAAGGAGTACAGTTTAAACACAATGTCCATACAAGTTTATAGCTAAGAATTTCAAATGCATATCATGTAACATTGAGCATATTTTCAGGCTTAGAAGATATCCTAGAGATTTAAATTCTCTCTAGGTAGTGACTCAAAGCTTAACAAATGTTACAGAAATCATTTCTTTAATAGGTATAAAATATTGTCTCAAGTATTTCAGTCACATGTTAATCATTATCTATTAAATTACTTCAGTATGTTCACTTGATTTAAAACAAGACAAAAATCTTTGTCAGTTTAAAGAACACCTACTAACTCCAAAACAGTAACCTGAGAAAGTGACATTAGAAACAGTGGTATAAGCAATTTTTATGCAATGCAGAATTTTTTTCAAATGAGTATTTACACATTGTTTATTATAACAAGTGCAAGCTACCAATGCCATTTATTGATGCAGATGTCTAATCTGTAGAAGGACAAAGAGTAATGAAGTACTCTGCGGGTTCCTAGTGTCCAAAGAAGTTTAATTTTCTGTTAGCTTATTGCAGTTATTATCAGCATGCCTGTTATGGGTGGTCAAAGATAGGCAATACCTACCAGAAAAACACAATTGGAGTCACATACAAGAGAAAGATTGGTCGCTGCTCCTCTGGGACAGCAGTTGCTACATCTGTAGCAGTTCCATGTTTCCTCACATTTTTTCTCCACCCCCTCTGCTTTGTTCCGGTTTTTGCAACAAGGCCACTTCTTCTATGGTATATGATTATCTTACTCACTTCTGATCTGACAGTCAGAGCAGCAGAGGTGTGGGAGTGAACTATCTGTACTTGAGTCCCAGTACTTCTATTATCATGTGTGCCTTTGGACAAGTTGCTTAAAATCACTGAACTTGAGTTTCCTCATGCATAAAATGAGGGGTGCATCCTAAGGGTTTCATGAATATTAAGGAGGATAATCTGGTTACTATGCTTGACCTGTTGTGGAGACTCAATTGGGGTTATTACTGTAACTACATAATTATGCTGGGCTAGAACAAGAAATGTGAAGGGAGTTGCTGCTCTCAACACTCTGACTGTGCTCATAGGCAGTTCCCTGGAGCTCTTGGTCAGAAAATGAAAATGCTGCACACACCTCTTCTTTTGCTCCAATGTTAGGGATATTAGAACCAAATTAATGTTGTCAGAATAAAACATTTTCCAAAGATTTATTTTTACCTTAATTACAGCATCAGAGTCTTGTTTAAAGCCAAGGCACTTTTTGAACAAGCTCATTTCTGTTTTACTGTTTCTTGGTCTTTTGTTTTGCCTCGCCTAGAATTATATAATTTTTATTTGCATTTAATATGTACAGTCACTCAGATTCTACTGTTTGCATGTTCACGTTTGGTAAGTTGTAAAGCACATTACAAAGGATATGCTTTGCAGAGATAAAATTAATGATTACTTATTCCTACCTCATCACCTATTCATTTATTTTCCAAGTACAGCTACCAAATCCTAAATCTGGAATGAAAGTTCAAAATAAAGCTCTTCTTCAGACTACCAGCCTGAGAGGATAGTGCTACAATGTCTGAAAATAAAATATTGTTTCATTTTTACTCCCATTTTGAGAAATTACTTGTCATTCATGGCAAGCAGATGAAATTAACAAATTACATCTTATATAATTAGTGTAAATTTAAAATATGTTGCAATTTTGTCTTAACCCAGCTAGCTCCCAAATAATTGAGACTGTAATATGTTATTTATTTAACAAATTTTAAGTCACAATTCTGAGCTGTTACTACTCTATTCTCATCCTCTGAGCTATTTTGGCTCTCCCCAAGCCAAAATCCCCAAAATACTTGCATTTTATGCCTTTTTCTGTTCAAGCTTTTTCCTTCTGATCTCTCCTCATGACTGAATCCTCCACTTCATTCCTCTCTCTCTCTCTCTCTCTCTCTCTCTCTCTCTCTCTCTCTCGTCTGTCTCTCTCCCACTCCCCTGGCTGGCAGGAAGACCAGCCCTATTCTCTATCCTAATCAGTCATTGGTTGTTAAGCTACTTTATTGACATATCAGGAACAACTGGGGACCAATATTTACACAACATTGAGACAGGAGATTCTCTGAATAAGAATCTCACACCTATCAGAATGGCTAAGACCAAAACCTCAAATGACAGCACATGCTGGCCAGGTTATGGAGAAAGGGGAACACCCCTCTATTGCTGGTGGGACTGCAAGCTTATACAACCACTGCAGAAACCAGTCTGGTGATATCTTAGAAAACTCTACCTCAAGACACAGCCATACCACTTCTGGGTATACACCCAAATGATTCCTCACCAAACCTAATCTATGTTCATAGCAGCCTTATTTGTAATAGCTAGAAATTGAAAACAACCCAGATGTCCCTCAACCGAGGAATGGATAAAAAAACCTGTTGTACAATTACACAATGGAATACTCCTCAGCTATCAGAAACAATGAAATCATGCAATTTGCAGCCAAATGGATGGAACTAGAGGAGCTCATCCTGAGTGAGCTAACCCAGACTCAGAAGGATGTACATGGCATCTGTTCACTTATAGTAAGATTTTAGTACAGGTTAACTATACTACAACCAATGCACCAAAGGGAACACAAACATAGACTTTTTTTTTTTCCTGTCAATGAGACACTTTTCCCTAGTGGTACTGCCTTGTAGGCCCACAGTGTATGAGGAGGCTCTTGGCCCTCATATGACTTCTGAACTGGGGTGGGGGACTGTTATATAGGAACCTTCTACTCCAGAGGAGTGGGATGGAAGGGATAGGGGGCAGAGAGTGGGAGGGCAGGACTGGGAGGGGTGGAAAGAGAACACTGTGATGGAGATGTAACCCGAAGTAATAAATATTTTTTTTAAAGGGAAAAAAAAGAAGTATGAAAGAATAATAAAAAAAAAACTGTAGTACATATACACAATGGAATACTACTCAGCCACCAGAAACAATGAAGTCATGCAATTTGCAGCTAAATGAATGGAACTAGAGAAGCTCATCCTAAGTGAGCTAACCCAGACTCAGAAGGATTCACATGGCATTTATTCACTTATAGTCAGATTTTAGCCATATAGTACAGGATAACTATACTACAACCAATGCACCAAAGGGAACAGGAACATAAACTTTGTTACTTGTCAATAGGACACTTTTCCCTAATGGTACTGCCTTGTAGGTCCCCAGTGTATGAGGAGGCTCTTGGCCCTCATATGACTGCTGAACTGGGGCGGGGACTGTTATATAGGAACCTTCTACTCCAGAGGAGTGAGATGGAAGGGATAGGAGGTAGAGTGTGGGAGGGCGGAACAGGGAGGAGTGGAAAGAGGGCACAATGATGGAGGTGTGACCTGAAGTAATAAATAAACATTAAAAAAAATTGCAATCAGATATAGGAGACAGAAATAAGCATTTGAAACTTTACACAGTGCACAATAACATTGTGCACTACATTATGTGGTATTTTATTATTTCATCAATGAACAACATTTTGTGAAGTATCATTTATTCAGTATTATGTTAAGTAGCTGATGACCATAGTTGTAAATTTTTCCTGTAAAACCTCAGGGAGAGAATTTTTATGTATATACTTTGTTGGTGATTTTATTGAAGCACCAAATGAATAAGTAATTAACTTTAAATTAGTATGAAGGAATAGACTCAAAATCCACATACAGTTCTCTGTGGTCACTTACTATTACTCACTCTCTCAGCAAACAGGGCCAACTAGTATTGGTACACTAGTTTCTGAAGATTGTTCCCATTCATAGAACTGTGTATTTTTCTTTTTTAAATAAGTTTTGATTGTATGTATGAGTGTTTTGTCTGGGTGTATGTGTGTGTTCTTCTGGTGTACAGTGCCCACAGAGGCCAGAAGAGGGCATTGGATCCTCTGGAACTTGGGTTACAGACTGTTGTGAGCCACCATGAGGATTCTGGGAATCAAACCCTAGTTCCCTACAAGAGCACCTGATACTCTTCACTACTGTGAGACATTTCTCTAACTCCTCATTATGACTGTTTCAAAGGGTTAGGCATACAATCCAAATCAAACAACATGGTTAACAAAGGTCAGCCTGTGCTGTAAATTCTAAGTGAAACAACATCCACTTCATGGATGCATGTGCTTTGTTTCTGTGTGGATTCCAAAATTTATGGAAGTTCCTTTTGCCTTCTAAACATCAATTTTGTAGCATATTCCAGAAGTAAACCTGAGTTCTGTCACCAAAATAATCATATATTAAAATGCACTTCTGGATTATATTGTCTAGAAGCAAATTATCTCTTGTGTTCTTATAATTTAATAGGCAAGATTAGAGCAGTTGTATATGTCGAGGAGACACTGCTACTCTGGGACCAGCAATCTTACTTATGTACTTGGAAATTAAGAAAATGGATACCAGAACCCTGCTATTCTTAAAGAAATTTCCTGTGGAGTCTGTGGTAACATCTGTATGGTTATCACCAGGATCTTTGGAGGATTGCCATGACTGAAGCAGCTTTGACTAGCTCTCAAAATGAGAAGAATGAATATTACAGACTTTCTCAGCCCCTCCCTCCACCAACCCTATATAGCACAGAGCAGTTTGCATGTACCCTGTCCAACCATGAAAAGGCTGCATGAAAAGTCCTTTAATAGTTCTTTTATAAGCAGTTTTAGGTTAGGCAGAGGACCAGGAAACAAAAGTGCTGATTTTCAAGGGCATCTAGTGTAAGAAAATTTGCATTCTGTGAATCTTCTCAGTGTCCCTGGTGTTTCAAAACAATCCGGAATTAGCAAGCCTTGACATGGGCTAATGAGAACAAACAGACTCCTACAAATTCCCCTGAACAGCAATAGGATTCAACCTTTACAAAACAAGTAGATCAACCCAAATAATGTGTTTCTGCATGAATAAAACAATTTCCTAAACTCAAACAGTTGTGCACCAAGGAGTCAGGTAAAGCAGCTGAACTGTGATAACAATAAAACCTAGAGACTGTTTTCTGTAATATACTGAAAGGCAGAGCTCCATGGACCACACACATGGTTTTCATGTTAACTCTATAGTGTGAGTACTACTGTTGCCACCACTGTCATCTCCATTTTATAAAAGAGGAAACAGGAAGTGACAGGTACAATTTCTGCCTGCTTTTTCAGTGGCTGTGGGGTCCAACTAGTCCTCATTACAGGCAGCCAAACCTAGAAGGCATGTCTTTGGATCCTGACCTGTTTTACTGAAGTCCTCTCTCTTTTTGAGAACTCTGGAAAGCTTGACTGCAGATCAGTATATCTTGAGCATGGTGCATAGTTAACTAAAGATGATGAGACTCTGCCATGAGTTGACATTGTTGCTTAAAGGAAAGAGGGTACTGAGGAGTGGTGAAGGTGAGCCAGGACCAGGCTTCCTGCATTTAGAATCTGCTTGGTGGCTATGTGACCCTGGAGAAGGTAGGGAACTTCATGTGTTCCAGTTTTCTCATTGAAGTTAGAGATGACAATATATTTATGAAGATACTATGGGGACTAGATAATTAACGCAAGCCAGTTAAAACTGCGGCCAGCACACTGAGAGAACATGATAAACTTTATTGCTATACTTATAGTTATTAATCTGCTTTTGATGCTAAAAAACGGTTGAATGGTTTAATGTATGTTTGTCAATCTAAATGAGGAAATGATTTACTCCAAATAAATCCCCTTTATAAAATTACTTCAGATGTTTAAAACATCATTGAAAACATTTATACTTTGTAAAGTTTAATTAAGTTACCCTTTTATAACCAAGAAAGTTGCATATATTTTAAAATTTTAATAACTTATTGTAATTATTTGATTACCAAAATAATATGTACTGATTCCCTAGCAAAATGGTTCACTGAGGGCAGTGAGAAAAAATTCCATGGGCTAAGTTTGAAAAACCTAGATAGTATGGAGACTAGCTAGCAATCACTGCCCTCCAAGGCTGATACTGGAAAACCTTTAGTTCAAGGGCAGCTTTGGCTAAAATAAGGAATTTAAAACTTTATCTAAAATGGGTTCACCAACTGTCTCAGTTACAGTTACTATAGCTGTGATGAAACATCATGATAAAAGAAAGTTAGGGAGGAAAGGCTTACACTTCCACATTATCATTCATCATTGAAGGAAGTCAGGACAGGAACTCATACAGGGCAGGATCCTGGAGGCTGGAGCTGATGCAGAGGCCATGAATGAGTGCTGCTTACTGGCTTGCTCCTCATGGCTTGCTCAGTCTGCTTTTTATAGAACCCAGGACCAACTCCCCAGGGATAGAATTACCTACAATGGGCTATGCTCTCCCCATTAATCACTAACTTAGAAAATGTCCTACAGGCTTACCTACAGCCTAATCTTAGGAAGACATTTTATTAACTGAGGTTTCCCTCTGCAAATGACTCTAACCTGTGTCAAGTTGACAAAAACTAACCAGCACGCCAACAAACCACTAAACAATAACAACTAAAACCAAACCAAAGAAAACCAAAAGAAAAGAAATCCCTGGTAGAATCTGGACTCTGTGAGAATGTGTCCATCTCTTTCACTTGGTATTTTTTAAACAATAATATACAACTATAATTAGTATAGAGCCCTTCTGCAAAGTATGCTATAGAATATAAACAAGCTGATAATTTATTCATTCAAGTATTGTTACATTCCTACAGTTCAATTTTTCAGGGTAAAATATTGTCTAATGACCTGTGTTGTCACACAATTTGTGTGTGTGTGTGTGTGTGTGTGTGTGTGTGTGTGTGTGGTGTGTCCCTTAAATCTAATCTATTTGTAGTATATACCACTAATATTGTTTATGATTAAAGAGATGTCTCACTTTTAAAACAACAAATTTAGGGCTCTGTTTTCTTTTGTGGTATAGAGACTAACATATCTACACTATGTATTATACACATGGAATCTAATACTTGTTCTATTCTTGTGTGCCATTTGTTCTGATTCTAAAAGTGTAGTCTATAATGAAATTTTGTGTCTGCAAAGACTGTTTGTCCCTCAATTATGTCGTTGTGGATTTTATTTATTTTTGCTTTTTCAGGTGAAAATTTTTGGATACTTAATCAGTAAAAGACTATATTTTACAAATATCTCCATTTTGCACATGGTTAAATTTAAGGTCTATAAAATAAGTATACTTAATTCACTCTGAGATCTTGAAAGAGCAACAAGTTAGAACACTTGATGTAATTAATCTCTTTTAACCGCATATATATTTTCATGCTAGCAAAAGGATATCTCCCTCTGGGTTAGACAACAACAGATGATATATTCTGGATATTTGGAGTGCATTGGTGTCACAAGTACATTGGGACGTTGTTAACATAGGAGTCCAACTGTGGGCATCTAAATAATATGTAATTTACTTTGAAGTTAGTTATAGCATTTTAAAAATGCTTAGAATAGTATTTACACTAGTCCTATATTTTTGTTCTAAGAAATAATAATCCAGTCAGTTGAAGAAACACCAAAGTTATCTTTTATTTCTCCAGATTGTAGAAGCAGAATTAAATAGTAAAACTTTCCGGAATTCCTTCCAGTAGAAGGAAGATCAGTGCTGCTATGGGATTTGTTCAAAAAAAAAAAAAAAAAACAAAACAGGATCATTATTGTTTTGATATGTGATAGAAATACTAAATCTCACTATATGACGTTGATTAAATGATTTCTGTATTCATTTGTAAACCTCGTGTTCTTTGGAGTGAAATTCTTGTCTATGTTTATCTTGTTTCTCCATCAAGAGATTGCTTCATAATAGAGTTGTTAATGTATCAGTTTTATGAAAGATAGGTAGTCTAGAATAAATATATTTGTTGGTATCATTGACCAGCTGAGTTGCCACACACAGCAAGTCAGTTTTCTTAGAGATTATCTACAGCTGTAAAAATGAAAACACTTAATGAGTAGTTAAAACTGAGTACATATCTGTTAAAATAATTTTTTATTTATAAAAATGGAATCTGTGTCATTAGACCTGCAGGGCAACATATTTGAAAGGACTTAGTGCGGCATGATTGAGAAAGACACTCTGGTTAGAACTAGTTAAATGTTAGATACTTTTTAAAGCTGTAATTCTGTGATGTCATTTGTCTTCTTATATACACACTGAGTTTTAAATAGTGAGAAACATATCTTTTGAAAGATTTATAACAATTAAGACACTTTACTAACTGTGCAGATGATGATCAATTTCTTTTTCAGGAGAAAATTCTATAGTCTATTCCTTAATCAATATCTCTCCACAGATGTCAGAAGTTATTAAATACTTAACCAAATGTTATGTACTTCATGGCAATAGCCTCAGGATCAAAAGAAAAAAAAAGATCACATTATCTCTAAATTCATGTTTATCACTCTCTGCCATGCCATCTTCAGTTTCACATCCATCTTACGCATTCCTAGCACGTTTGTGTAGCATGATGTTTCTCATTCAACAATGAATTACAGCCCTGGTGGTAGATATTTCATCTTCATGACACAAGCACATGCCTTAATTCAAGCACATTTCCCAAAGAGCACAGCATAAATATTGCATGCAGAAAATGCACAAATGATCGTTCACAGCCTAGAGACCCTATCCTTCCCTGGGAACGCTGCTGGAGCTTGCAGATCAGCATGCAGAGCCAAGATCTAGAGAATGACACAGAGACCCCCCAGGACCACTGCCCACCCTCAGGAAGAAAACAACTCCATACTTAATTCTTGTCTCATTTTCATGAGTCCTACCAAGAATCCGTCTGTTTTCACTGCTGAGGTTGAAATATATGAGTTTTCCAAATGATGTGTAACATATTGAGGCAAAAATGATAGACATTGAATGGTTTATTTAATCAGAAGTTTTCAAATATTGTTTTGGAAATAAAAATATCTCCAAAAATAATGGACTTACATGTGTGCACACACATGAGGTAAGGCAAGATGCCAGATAGTTAGAAACTAACTCTTGTAATGAATGACAATGGGAAAAATGAGGTGACTCTTCTGGTCAAAAGCTATGAGCTTTATTCTATCTTAAATAGATATTATTATTATTATTATTAAACAGAATATTATTACCAAGTAAATAGCTTTCTGTTTCTTATTTTATTTGGTGTGGTAGTGGTGCTGGGATTAAGATCAGAGCCCAGAAGATTCTAAGCATATGCTTCTCCATGGAGCTGCAACCTCAGCCTAGTGAGTTCTTTCCTTCTAGAAATTATGGCCAGAGCTGCTGAATTCAGAGTGATCCAAGTGCAGAATAATTCATTAATAACTATGAAGACTTCCAGTTCTGTGGTTTTTACATGCTATCATTAGTTTCTATTTAGCTGCTTTCAGTCATTGATAGTAATATAGCTTATATTGAATTTATTGTGAATTAGGCAATAATAGGTATAAAATTATATTTTTTACATTTTCTTTTTTGTTCAAAATAAAATTTTTATTCAATATACTTTGATTATGATTTCACTTCCCTAAGTTCTCCCAGATGCTCTCCACTTCTTCAACACCCAGCTCTGTGCTGTCTTTCACTCTCTTTTTTAGTAAACAAACAAACAAACAGACAGACAAACAATTAAGGCAACAAACCACATTTTAAAAATCCTTCTCAGCTCTCTGAGGTGGTTGAAGAATAGACAGCTTGAGTCTCATAGTTAAATTTTGAGTTGTTTAGGAATCAAGAGGGCGTTCTAGATCTAAGAAGATGGTTATAATAGTGATGCAAGTTAGTATGAAAACTAAGTCAGTTATAGAACTTTAAACTCATGGAGATGGTTAGAAGGTAGAAGGTTAAAGTCAGGGGCCAAATATGTATGAACTGGACATTGGGAAGGTACACCGGGCCATTTAACTCTCATAAATGTGGCATATTTAATTCTGTTGTTTTGTATAGAATTTACTGTTATAAGAGAAAGAACCATTTGTTGGAATGAAAAGAGAAGCTGTTGGGTGGGGGAACAGGGTGGAAGGGTGGGACAAGAAGGGGGAATAGGGAAGGGTTTGCGACTGAGATGTAACTTGAAAAAAAATAAAGTACTTATTAAAAAAAATAAAAAAAATAAATAAATAAAAATAAAACAAATAAGAAACACAAACACAAAACAAAAATATTAAAACAAACAAAACAAAAAACTGAAGCCATAATATACAAGCAAAAAGCCATTAAATGGAAAATGCCTCCAAAAAGAACATGAAAAAAAAGCCACAAAAACATGATTTTGTTCATTTTGTGCTGGCCATCTACTCTTGGGCATGGGGACTACCCTTAATGTGGTCAACATTTCTAGTGAGATTCAATTGAAGAAAAGTAACTTTTCCTTTGCAAGCTGATGCCAATTGAAGGTAACTTCTTGGTTAGGAATAGGGGCTTGTGTCCGCTTCTCCCTCTTACTCCTGGGACTCCATATATCTTGAACCTGTGCAGGCCCTGTCCGCGGTGCCAATCTTTGTGAGTTCATATGTGTATCAGTTCTGTTGTGTCTGGAAGACAGTTTCCTTGTTATTATCCATCCCTTATGGCTCTTACAATCTCTCTGACTCTTCTTCTGCATAGCCTCCTGAGGTATGAGGGCAGGGGTTTGATGAACATATCCCACTTAGGATTGAGAATCTCAAAGTTTCTCATTTTCTGCATTATCCAGGTATACATCTTTGTGTTAGTTCCTATCTACCGCAAGAAACAAGTTTCTCAGATGATGGTTGAACAAGGCATCAATTTATGTGTATAGCAGCATATCCTTAGGAATTATTTTACTGCTATGTTCCTTTAACAGAAAAAGAATATTCAGTATCCTCTAATCTCAGTTTCTTGATCATACAAGCAGTGTCAGACATGGGACCATCTTGTGGAGTAGGTCTTAATCCAATCAGAGGGTAGTTAATTACTGCCACAAGGTTTTGCCACTATTGCACTAGCATACCATGCAGGCTGTTCACCTGTTCACCATTGTAGATTAAAGGATTTTATAGCTTTATATAAAACTATAAAAACTATAAAACTTGGTTTGGTCGTTACCTTTCTCCTTTGGTAGCATGCAAAATATCTCCTAGAACATGAAGTCACCAGGACTTTCCATGAACATTTGTCAGCCATGGAAATGGGAGCAGCTTGATTTCTCCATGTTCAGTGTGTTGTGTAGGTTTTGTTCATCAATAGGGTCTTATCATCAGTTTATGGAAAGCAATCAATAGCCTTGGCAAAAAAAATCCTGGGTTTTGGGGAGTTTCCATGGGACTGCTTTGGTGGCCAGCAACTCAATTAGATGCAAACCATTCCTGGCACTGGATGTTTCCATTGGTGGGAAAAATATTTAGTTGGGTCTCCCCCATTATTTGGTGACTTCATTTAGATTCGTTTCATATGCATATATTTAAGAAAGGCTTTTATAGTAGTAGGTTTCCATTTGACCTCTCAAATGTCCCTTAGTGTTAGATTGTTCCTCCCCATATTCTCTCCATTATTCCTCTCTTCCTCTCCTATTCTTTTAAGTTTCCCACTCCAGTCACACCCCATCTCTCTATAGCTAAACATTTTATTAACATCCACGGGAGATCTTCCCCTCCTTTGTAGTCCCCTACAATATATACACACTCTGTGGTAATAAGGATGGTAGCATGCCTATCGATAGCTTAAAAGCTAATGTCCACACAAAAGAAAAATAATATAATTTTTGTCTTTTCGGAACTAAGATATTTATTTTACAAGGTAGAACAAACCTAAAAACCCTTACATATTTAGTAAAATGCATAATATAAATGATATTTAGTATAACAAACAGATAAAATTTGTTTGGAGTTGTTTTATTATGTTTATCTATATAGGTACAATTAAAGTAATGAGATAGATTTCAAATATTAGTTTAAAATTTTTGAGCTAGGCATGGTGGCTCGTAAAGGTAATCCTTTAGAAGGTTGAAGCAGGAAGATTGCCAGAAGTTTTCGCCTAAACTGGGCTTTGTATGAGGTCCAAGTAACCATGGGATACAAACAAAGACCCTGTCTCAAAATCCTCAAAAGAGAAATATTAAAAATTTTGATGCTAGTTAGTGTGAAAGCTGAGTTAGATATAGAACTTTAAACTCATGGAGATGGTTAGATAGTAGAATGTTAAAGTCAGGTGCCAAATACATATGGACTGGGCATTGGGAATGTACGCTAAGCCATATAACCCTCACAACTGTGGCCTATTTATTTCTGTTGTTTTGTATTATATTTACTGTTATAAGAGAAAGAATTTGTTGGACTGAAAGGGGGAGCTGTTGGGAGGAAAAAGATATACCTTAAACTTAAAAAGAAGGAAGAGGATGGGGGGTTAAGGGGGAAGACGGTGGGAGGGTGGGACTGCGGTGGGGGGAGTAGGGTGGAGATTGTGACTGAGATGTAATTTGAAAAAAAAAAAACTTCAAAAAAAAAGAAAAAAATTTAAAACTTAAATGTCATTTCTTGATTATGACCTAAATTATGATTTTAAAATTTCACCTCAATTGTTACTCATTAAAACTCTGCACCTCTCAGGTCTCTGAGGTGGTTGAAGAATAGGTAGAGTCTCATAGTTAAATTTTGAGTTGTTTAGGAATCAAGAGTGTGCTCTGGATCCAAGAGGATGTTTTTAAAATTGTGATGCAAGTGTGTATGAAAGCTGAGTTAGATATAAAACTTTAAACACATGGAAATGGTTAGATAGTAGAATGTTAGATAGTAGAAGTCAGGTGCCAAATACATATGGACTGGTCATTGAGAATGTACGCTAAGCCATATAACTCTCATAATTGTGGCCTATTTATTTCTGTTGTTTTGTATTGTGTTTATTATTATAAGAGAAAGAACCATTTGTTGGACTGAAAGGGGGATCTGTTAGGGGGAAAAGATATACCTTAAACTTAAGGAAAAAAAAGGGAAGAGGATGGGGGGTTGAGGGTGGGAGGGTGGGACTGGAGAGGGGAATAGGGAGGGGATTGTGATTGAGATGTAACTTGAAGAAATAAAAAATAAAGAAAAAAAAGAGTTCACTTTGGTAAATGAGTTTTAGACAGAAAGCTAATGAGAGTTGAATGTTACCTAGATCTTTACTCAAGATTTGTTTCCTTTTGATACTCACCCTTTCAAATACCTGTTTTAAAATGGAATTAAACTCAAGGAGCTCGGCATATAATTATTCATTTCCAGGTTCAATTACAATTGCAAACTGATCTGAGCCTGCCAAATTGAACCAAGGCTGTTGTGTGTAACCCTGTGTTTAGGAAGATCTTTTCTCCCTAGTGGGATTTTGATGGGTTGTTGTTAATGAGGTTAACTAGAGGTCTGTACTATTTTATAGTTCGTACTGCCCTTCCTGTCTTAATAATCTATGCCTGGTAAAAGATACTTTTAATAATTTTGGTCATCAAATTGCTAGGCCCAGGTAAATTTAAAAATATTTATGTGCTGTTTTTTTATTTTATTTTTTTTTATTTTTATTTTTTGTTTTTAAAGATATTCCTTTTATTATCCAAATAAACTTAATAAAGGAGTAATTTGATGACAGAAAGATTTCTGAGTCAGGGTTTTAAACTGCCTTTGTTTTTTCTCTTGAGACTGCTAAGTATATTGGCAAAGTCTAAAACCAGATGAATTCTCTAACCCATACTCCATGAAGCCCAAGGAAAGGTTTAAAAACCTGGAACAAAGAAAAGTACATGTGAAAAATGAAACAGAACAATCTTGAATGGAATCTCTAGTAGGTATAAGTTATTACTGTACTTCCAGCTTGTTGCTGTCAAGATTTCCATTCAGGTTTTCCTTCAAAGAGATGCCCCTCCATGGTTCCTACACATAATGGCCCTTCCTTTTTTTTTTTTATTAAATACTTTATTTTTTTTTCTTCAAGTTACATCTCAGTCACAAACCCTTCCCTATTCCCCCTTCCTGTCCGACCCTTCCACCCTCTTTCCCCCAACAGCTTCCCCTTTCAGTCCAACAAATGGTTCCTTCTCTAATAACAGTAAATACTATACAAAACAACAGATATAAATACACCACATTTATGAGAGTTAAATGGCCCAGTATATCTTCCCAATGTCTAGTTCATACATATTTGCCCCTGGCTTTAACTTTCTACCATATAACCATCTCCATGAATTTAAAGTTCTATAACTGACTTAGCTTTCATACTAACTTGTATCACTATTAAAACCATCTTCTTAGATCTAGAACACCCTCTTGATTCCTAAACAACTCAAAATTTAACTATGAGACTCTAGCTATCTATTCTTCAACCACCTCAGAGACCTGAGAGGGATAAATATAACTGATTATAAAGGAAGTGCAGGGCCTGCAGCTTCCAATACTAAGAAATGACAAACCAGTGACTGCCTGGACAGTTCCCCTTTTCTCTCCACACATTCCAGCATCAGTCTTCAGCCTTTTGGTCCTGTTTCTCTGACAGACATTGATTGAAGAGCAGGAATTATGAAGGACTTACCTAACCTGTCTTGGCAGAGCTAGGCTGTCGAATTCCCTGCTACCAAGTTTTGTCCTTTTTGGACAGCAGTCTGTCTGCAGTTGAAGCAAGGAGTTTTTTCATGCCAAGAGATAGGCTTGCCACTAATTCAACCATCTCACACTGGAGATTCTTCGATGCTTATCTTCTACTTGGAGTAGAATAGGGGGTGCTGTCAGGAGCTGATATGTCTCGATATTAAAAAAAAAAGAAAATCTTAATTTAAGATAACATCTTTGAATGCCATATTCTGCAGATCTCTTGTATTTAGATAAGCAAATGTTGCTTGTCTCTTAACAACTTGATTACTGAGTAGTTTAGAGAATATCTGTGATAGAATGTCATAGTAGCTAACAAAGTGACATGTTTGCATGACTAGGAGTTTATTTTTATTAACTATCCTAAACAGTTTTAGACGGTTGGTATCAAGAGGCCAGAGCTTCACATTTCATTTTTAAGTATCTCTAGGTATGATACCATTAGGAAGTGTTACCTTTAATTTTGTATCAATATACAAAGATCTATTCACTTTTGGCTAAATATACTCTTAATTTTGTATCAATATACAAAGATCAATGCCTATGTAGCCCAATACAATCTTAATATTACGTCCATATACAAGGGTTAATACCATTGTGGCCAACTATAATCTTAATTTGTATCAATATACAATGATCAATACTGATGTAGTCCAATACGATCTTATTTTTGCACAATAAACAATGGTCAATACCACTTTAGCCAAATATACTACTAATTTTGTATCAATATACAAAGGTATAAGGGCATATTCAATAATCTGTCCCTTCTTCTTGGTCCTTCCTGTGCTATGTCTATGTCTCATTTTTCTCAAGTCCATGCACTCCTACATAGGAGAGGAAGAAGGATACAGAAAAGGAAAAGTAGGAAGTCCCTGGGGCTAACCTCCAAAACCCATTAAACAGGACCATTTATCCTCTTGTAATCTCTTCCCCTAAATATCAGAGTTTTCAGTTATCCTTCAAATAACCAAAAAAGGGGGGGCGGAGAAACACCCTCCCCACCCTCTGGGCATGGGACGTCGCTCTCTAAAAATGACTTCCTGCTGATTTGGGTCGTAGTAAACCTGTTTGGGGCCTGAACCAAAATGGAAAAATGGTTAAAAATGTTAGTACAATCCTTTTATGTTCAGTCCTTCTGTTCTCAGCTGTTTAGATGTCCTAAGGAGTTTGTAGGCCAAAGCTGATCTTGCAGGCTTTACTGAGGTTCTGGCTGGGGCATTGTGTAGAGCTGAACAGTCTTAGCGATATTGAATTGTTGTGGTTGTAGGCTTTTGATGGAGACAGCTATTGAGGGAGTCTGTCAGGCTGAATCAACTGGGTCACTCGTCTTCTTTGGTGTCTGATTCTGTTTTCTGCTGAGGTTTCTGTTTTCCAGTTGTTCCTGGGTTCCTTGAATGGATGCTTTGATTCTCCTAGAAAGATAAGAACAGAGCCCTGCCCTAATCCTAACTCTGGGACAATTACCCTCTTTTTTTTTTTGTGTGTTTGTGGGGGGGCTAGGTAATATTTCTCCTGAAGCAAATTTGGTTTTTTGACAATATATAAAGTGTTATCTTTCAATCTGGGTTAAAGGAAAATTTATTTTGTTATTTTGGAGCTAAACCAGCTTTAGTGTATATATTTTGAGATCTCAAAGGACAATTTGTTTGTATTGAGTAGGCGTTTTGTAAGTAGCTTTTAAACGTAGGTCTTTCCAAATCCTATGTGTGTGTCTCTGCATTCTAATTATTGGGATCAGAGACCTGTGGTTCCCATCTGAAGGGATTAAAGATGTGTTCCACCACTCCTGGATCAAAGTTTTTCTCTATTTAGAGTTTGTTTTGTATCAGGCTGACCTTGAGCTCTGAGATCTGCCTGTTTCTGTCTCTAGTGTGTTGGGATTAAGGGTGTACTCTTCTTGAATGATGGGATTAAGGGTGTGCACCCTCACCACTCTGTTCTGTGTAACTCTAGAATTTATAAGACCATTAACTATATGGTGCTCCTCCCGTCTCTGCTGAAGTTAAAGGCATGGGTTAACACCACAATTCTCATGTATTTTACCTTAGCTCTATGTTTTTTTGACACTTGGAGGTTTATAAAACGAGGTTGAACGGCTGTATCATTTATTTTATTTACAGTGTTTTAGCATTGTTACCTGCTTTTTTTAATTAATAAATTTATTTGTTTGTTGCTTCAGGTTACATCCTTATCATATTGTCCTCTTTTCCCGCTTCCCAGCCCCACCCTCCCATGCTTTACCTCCTGACCCTTCAGTTTTGTTCCTCTGGGGTGGAGTGTTCCTGCATAACAGTCTCTCACCACAGATCAGGAGTCATATGAGGGCCAAGAGCCTCTTCATTCACCAGGGACCTACGAGGCAGTACGGCCAGTGAAAGGTGTCTCTTTGCTACTGGGGGAATACTAAAAAAAGACCAACAAACACACAAACCCAATAAAACAAAGAATAACAACAAAAAAAGAGTAGAAAAAGAAAAGGGATATAGAAAAAGAATAAGAAAAAAAGGAAAAGGAAAAAGAAAAAAAACAGTTTATGTCCATGTTCCTTTTGGTGTGTTGGTTGTAGTACAGATATCCTGTACGATATAGCTAAAATCCTGCTATAAGTGAATAGATGCCATGTGCATCCTTCTGAGTCTAGGTTAGCTCACTCAGGATGAGCTCCTCTAGATCCATCCATTTGGTTGCAAATTGCATGATTTCATTGTTTCTTATAGCTGAGTAATATTCCATTGTATAGATGTACCACAGATTTTTAATCCATTCTTCAGTTGAGGGACATCTGGGTTGTTTCCAATTTCTAGCTATTACAAATAAGGCTGCTATGAACATAGATGAGAAGACTTCCCTATATCTCCGTGAGAGGTCCTTTGGGTGTATACCCAGAAGTGGTATGGCTGGGTCCTGAGGCAAGGTTATTCAAAGATTTCTAAGATATCGCCAGACAGACCTCCATAGTGGTTTCACAAGCCTGCACTCCCACCAGCAATGGAAGAGGGTTCCCCTTTTTCCACACCCTCGCCAGCATGTGCTGTCATTTGAGCTCTTTATCTTAGCCATTCTGACAGGTGTTAGATGGAATCTCAGGGTCGTCTTGAGTTGCATTTCTCTGATGATTAAGGATGTTGAGCATTTCTTCAAGTGTCTCTCAGCCGTTAGGGATTCCTCCTTTGTGAATTCTCTATTTAACTCTGTCCCGCATTTTTTGATTGGATTATTTGGTTTCTTGGCATTTAGTTTCTTGAGTTCTTTGTAGATTTTAGATAATAGCCCTCTATCAGATGTGGTGTTGGTGAAGATTTTCTCCCAGTCTGTTGGTTGCTGTTTTGTCCGAATGACAGTGTCTTTTGCCTTACAGAAGCTTTTCAGTTTCATGAGGTCACATTTATTGATTGTTGATCTCAGGTCATGAGCTGTTGGTGTTCTGTTCAGGAAGTTGTCACCTGTGCCAATAGGTTCGACGGTTTCTCCTACTTTTTCTTTTAGTATATTTAGTGTGGCCGGCCTTATGTTAAGGTGTTTGATCCACTTGGATTTAAGTTTTGTACAAGGTGATAGGTATGGGTCTAATTTCATTCTTTTGGAAGTGGACATCCAGTTGGACCAGCACCATTTGTTGAAGATACTGTCCTTCTTCCATTGTGCGTTTTTGGCTTCTTTGTCAAAGATTAGTTGGCCATAGGTGTGTGGATCCATGTTTGGCTCTTCAATTCGATTCCATTGATCCACTGGTCTGTTTCTATACCAGTACCATGCTGTTTTTGTTACTATTGCTCTGTAGTACAGCTTGAAATCTGGGATGGTGATACCTCCAGAAGGTTTTTTATTGTACAGGATTGATTTAGCTATTCTGGGCTTTTTCTTGTTCCTAATGAAGTTGAGAATAGCTTTTTCCAGGTCTATAAAGAATTGTGTTGGTCTTTTGATAGGAATTGCATTGAACCTATATATTGCTTTTGGTAGGATAGCCATTTTTTATTATGTTGATCTTACCTATCCATGAGCATGGGAGATCTTTCCATCTTCTAAAGGCCTCTTCCATTTTTTTCTTCAGGGGCTTGAAGTTCTTGTTGTATAGGTCCTTTACATGCTTGGTTAGAGTTACCCCCAGGTATTTTATATTGTTTGTGGCTATTGTGAAGGGGGTTGTTTCCCTTATTTCTTTCTCGGTATATTTGTTTGTTGTATAAAGAAGGGCTTCTGATTTTTTTTTGAGTTAATTTTGTATCCAGCCACCTTTCTGAAGTTGTTTATCAGCTGTAAGAGTTCTTTGGTGGAGTTTTTGGGGTCACTTATGTATACTAGCATATCATCTGCGAATAGGGATAATTTGACTTCTTCATTTCCAATATTTATAACTTGGTCTCCTTTAGTTGTCTTATTGCTCTAGCAAGGACTTCAAGTACTATATTGAAGAGATATGGTGAAAGTGGACATCCTTGTCTTGTCCCTGAGTTTAGAGGAAATGCTTCAAGCTTCTCTCAATTTAATTTGATGTTGGCCACTGGCTTGCTGTATATTTCCTTTATTATTTCTAGGTATGGTCCTTATGTGCCCGTTTTCTCCAGAACTTTTAGCATGAAGGGGTGTTGGATTTTGTCAAATGCTCTCTGCATCTAGCGAGATTATCATGTGGTTTTTTTTTTCTTTCAACTTGTTTTTATGGTGAATTACATTGATAGACTTTCGTATATTGGACCATCCCTGCATTCCTGGGATGAAGCCTACTTTATCATGGTGTATGATACTTTTGATGTGTTCTTGAATTCGGTTTGCTAGTATTTTATTAAGTATTTTTGCATCTATGTTCATGAGGGAGATTGGTCTGAAGTTCTCTTTCTTTGTTGGGTCTTTGTGTGGTTTAGGAATCAGAATGACAGTGGCCTCACAGAATGAGTTTGGCAGTGTTCTTTCTGTTTCTATGGTGGAAGAGTTTGAAGAGTAATGGTGTTAGTTCCTCTTTGAAGGTCCGGTAGAATTCCATGCTAAAGCCATCTGGCCCTGGGCTTTTTTTTGGTTGGGAGATTATTAATGACTGTTTCTATTTCCTTGGGTGTTATTGGGCTGTTTAAGCTGTTAATCTGATTTTGATTTAGTTTTGGTAGGTGGAATTTATCGAGGAAATTGTCCATTTCGCTTATGTTTTCAAATTTGGTGGAATATAAATTTTTAAAGAAGAACACGAATATTTTCTGGATCTCCTCAATGTGTGTTGTTATTTCTCCCTTTTCATTTCTGATTTTGTTGATTAGGGTCCTTTCCCTTTGCATTTTATTTAATTTGGCTAGAGGTCTGTCTATTTTGTTGATTTTTTCGAAGAAACAACTCTTGGTTTCATTGATTCTTTGTATAGTTCTTTTCTTTCTAAGTTGTTAATTTCAGCCCTAAATTTGATGATCTCCTGCCTTCTGCTCCTCTTGGGAGTGTTTGCTTCTTTTTTTTTCCAATTCACCCAGCTTAGCTGTTAATTCACTAATATGAGCTGTCACAATTTTCTTTTTGAAAGCACTTAGTGCTATGAACTTTCCACGTAGCACAGCTTTCATTGTATCCCATAGGTTTGGGTATGTTGTGTCTTCATTGTTGTTGGATTTTAAGAAGTCTTTGACTTTCTTCTTTATTTCTTCCCTGACCCAGTGGTCATCCATTAAGGAGCTGTTCAATTTCCATGTGTGTGTAGGCTTTCTGTTGATTCTTTTGCTGTTGAAGACCAGCTTTATTCTGTGGTGGTCTGATAAGATACAAGGTGTTATTTCAATTTTCTTGTATCTATTGAGACTATCTTTGTGTCCAACTATGTGGTCGATTTTGGAGAAGGTTCTATGGGGTGCTGAGAAAAAGGTGTATTCCTTTGTGTTTGGGTGAAACGTTCTGTAGATATCTGTTAGGTCCATTTGTTTCATGATCTCTGTTAGACTCAATATTTCTCTGTTTGTCTTCTGTCTTGATGATCTGTCCATTGTTGTGATTGGGTGTTGAAGTCACCCACTACTAATGTGTTGTGATTGATGTGCGATTTAAGTGTTAGAAGTGTATCTTTTACGAAAGTAGGTGCCTTTGTATTTGGGGCATAGATGTTCAGTATTGAGATTTCCTCTTGATGAATATTCCCTTTAATGAGTATATAATGCCCTTCTTTGTCTTTTTTCATTAACTTCAGTTGGAAGTCTGTTTTGTTTGATATTAGGATGGCTACTCCAGCTTGTTTCCTGGGTCCACTTGCTTGGAAGACCTTTTCCCAGCCCTTCACTCTGAGGCAGTGTCTATCTTTGGTAGTGAGATGTGTTTCTTGTATGCAGAAAAAGGATGGATCTTGCTTGCGGATCCACTCTGTAAACCTGTGTCTTTTTATTGGGGAGTTGAGTCCATTGATGTTGATGGATATTAGTGACCTGGGGTTGTTATTTCCCATTAGTTTGGTATAGGTTATGGTCCTGTGCCTCTTTTGGTTTAGTTGCTGAGGGGTTTTCTATTCCCTTTGTTTTGTTGGGTGAAGTTTTCTTCTCTGGGTTGGAATTTTCCTTCTAGGATTTTCTGTAGGGCTGGGTTTGTGGGTAGATATTGTTTAAATTTGATTTTGTCATGGAATATCTTGTTTTCTCCATCTATGTTGACAGAGAGTTTTGCGGGGTGTAGTAGTCTGGCTGGGCACCTATGATCTCTCAGTACTTGTAGGATATCTGTCCAGGCCCTTCTAGCTTTTAAAGTTTCTGAGGGAAGTCAGGTGTAATTCTGATGGGTCTGCCATTGTATGTGACTTGACATTTTTCTCTTACAGCTTTTAATATTCTTTCTTTGTTCTGTACATTTGGGGTTTCAATTATTATGTGGCGAGAGGAGTTTCTTTTCTGGTCTAATCTGTTTGATGTTCTGTAAGCCTCTTGGATTTTTATTGGCATCTCTTTTTTCAGGTTTGGGAAGTTTTCTTCTATGATTTTGTTGATGATATTTCCTGGACCTTGGAGTCGGGAGTCTTCTCTTTCCTCTATACCTATAATTCTTAGGTTCCATCTTTTCATTGAGTCCCTGATTTCTTGGATGTTGTGGGTGAGAGATTTTTTAGCCTTCTCATTTTCTTTGGATGTTGTACTGATTTCTTCCATCGAATCTTCCATGCATGATATCCTGTCTTCCATCTCTTGCATCCTATTTTTATACTCACATCCGTAGTTCCTGTTCTCATCCCTTGATTCTCCACTTCTTCTTTTAACTCTGACTGTGTTTTCTTTATTGTTTCTATTTCTATTTTCATGTCTTGTATGGTATTGTTCATTTTGTACACTTCCTTCTCCAGCTTGCTTGTTTTTGTCTGAAAATCTTTCATTGCTTAGTCCTTTTCCTGTTCAAGCTCTGTCACCTTGGCTTGGAGTTCTTTAATGGTTCTGTTCGTTGTTTCAACTTGTAAAATTGTGGCTTCTTTGAATTCCTTCATAGATTTAAGTTCTTCTTGAAGGGACTCTATCACTTTCCATAGTGAAGAATTGTCATCGTTTTCTTGTGTTTCTGTTGGTGTGAGGTCATCCGAATTGGATGAGCTAGGATAATTCTGCTTTGTTGGAGTCATATTTCCTTGATTTCTAATTTTTCTTGGATCTTTGGCCATATGGATGCGTTTAGCTGTCTGTTCTTGTCCTTTTTGTGTGCTTGGATCCACAGGGGATGCTTTGGTGCAGGGGACGAGTTGCTTTGCTATCTGTTGTTGCTTACAGGGGGATCTCAGGGTCACTGTGGTTTTAATAGCCGGAAGCACTGTGAGCTTGTGCAGCCTATTCCCAGGTGGTATGTAATGGTCTGGGATTGTTTCACTGCTCCCAATTCAGACTTCTCTATGTTCCACACTGCGTTATCTGCCTGTAATGGTTCTGATGGTATGTATCTGTTTGCCCAGGCACAGATTCTGTGGGCTTTGTTTGTCATCACAGAGGCTGACAGGGCCCGGCTCCACACCTAATATGTCTGGATTTTCCAGAATACAGCTATGGTCCCCTGACTTCTGGTTTCTCACTAGGCTTCTCGCCACAGGCCTGGCCCCTCAGCCCCACCCGCCTGTGCCGGGTTCCCTCCCAGTCTGCTCAGCCGTGGGTGCGCGGGGGCCCCGGCCCCTCCCGCTGCCTGTGTGGGTCTCCCTCCCCAGCTGCTCTGCCGTGGGTACGCGGATCCCCGGCCCCTCCCGCTGCCTGTGTGGGTCTCCCTCCCCAGGTGCTCTGCCGTGGGTACGCGGATCCCCAGCCCCTCTCGCCGCCTGTGCGGGCCTCTCTCCCCAGCTGCTCAGCTGTGGGTGCGCGGATCCCCGGCCCCTCCCACTGCCTGTGCCGGCCTCCCTCCCCAACTGCTCTGCCGTGGGTGCCCCGGCCCCTCCCACCCGCCTGTGCCTGCTTCCCACCCTGATTGCTCTGCCCGCCTGCTTCCCGCTCTCTTGGATCCTCCGCAGCTCGAACGGCTGTGGACCACCCGCCGAGCGCCCTGTTTCTTCCTTGCTAAGACTTCCACTATCCCGCAAAGTTTCCTAAGTAGCTATAATGACTTCCTGAGGTGTGGGGAGCCCAGTAGGATAGTGGGCGATCACCATGTGGCCTCTGATTCTGCCTGCTGTGAGTTGGGGTCGATCTTACCAGGCGCCTCTCCAAACGGGAGTTCCCGAATCTGGGATTTAGTGGCTTCCGTGTCTGAGAGAGATGGGGGGAGAGCCTTACCCTGGGACTTTTAACAGTCCCTTGGGAGCTGTGACTGTTCCCGGAGGGTCTAGCCCCTCCGGTTTTTGCACAGTGTCCAATAACTCTGTGTTTTTATGGCTCTTTTCTCCCACGTTCAAAATGAGTCAGTGTAGGTCGCCGCCATCTTGGCCCCCTCCATGTGCTGTTTTTTATTACAGCTACTTGGAAAGGGTGCATGCAAGTAAAAAGAAACAATAATATTTTATTTAAATATCCACAGTTAATGCCAGCTGTTTATCTTCTTTATATGGCCATCAGACCCTGGACAGCTCCTCAACACTTGGATTCAGATAGTGTGGTGGTTTAAATGAGAATGGCCCCAAAGACTCATAGATTTAAATGCTTAGTCAACAAGGAGCAATGCTATGAGGATATGTGGCCTTGTTGGAAGTAGTATATCACTGGACTTTGAGGTCTCCAGGGCCTAAGCCAGGCCTAGTATCTCTCTTCGTCCTGTTGTTTTCTGATCCAGATGTCGAACTGTAAGTCCCCATGTCTGATGCCATGCCACCATGCTCCTTGTCATAAGGATAGTAGAACAAAGCTCTAAAACTACAAACAAGCCCCAATTTAATGAATTCTTCTATGAGATTTGCCATGGTCATGGCATCTTTTTACAGCAATAGAACATTGACTAAGAGAGAAGTTATTACCAGGAGTAGGGTATTGCTGTGACACGCCTGATTATGCTGCTTGTTGGTGGAATGTGGACTTCAGGACTTTGGATTAGGAAGGCAGTTGGATGGTTTAAGTGGGGCTTAATGGACAGTATTAGTCAGAGGACTAAAGACAGTGGTGCTGAGGGTGATTCGAACTATGAGGTCCAAGGAGTTTCAGAGGAGAAGACTATGTGGTTCTGGCTTCAGAGTATGTGGCCTAGACACTGTTCTTGTGATATTTTGCAAAGAATTTGGCTGTTTTTTGCCTTTTCTAAAGAAAATCCACCTGAGACTAATTTGAAGAGTTTTGGATTAATTGCATTTGCAAAGGAAATTTCAGAGCAGCCTAGAATTAACTCTGTCGTCCGACTATTAGTGGTGACTCTTATGCAGTTCTATAATAAAAGGGAGAATGCTGAGCAGGGAAAAATATAAAATGTACAGTTTGAGGAGAACAGATGCACCAGGAAGTGTAATGAGCTAAATCCAGTGTCCAAAGAAATAAAAAAAAAATAAATAAAAGCTTGATCCTTTTCCTTAAAAGGGAATAGAGAGATGGTGACCTGAGGGCAAGACCTTACCCAGCTAAGCCTCCAACTTGTAAAAATGAATTAAAGCTTAGGGCCAGGGGTGATACTGTACATTTGCCTTTAAACCCAGCACTCAGGAGGCAGGGTCAGTTCTATGAGTTTAAGGCCAGCCTGGTCTACAAACTGAGTTCCAGAACAGCCAAAAATAAATAGTGAAGGAAACCCTAAAAAACAGAAAACTAGTAAAAATGCATTCGAATGAGGGGCTCTTGTCCAGCTGCAGCAAACAGAATAACTTGGTAGCTTTGGTGATGTGCCTCTGGATTTAGAGTCAATAATACAAGAAAGTGGATATAGAATCTCCCTCAGAGGCTAAGAAAGCTGCTGAGGGAAGGCATGTGTCAGGTTCAGAGGGGCTTTTGCCTAAAGCTGTGAAGAAGAAGCCTAGATTGCCTTGGAAACCTCAAGATGTTGGAGATGCCAGAGTTATGGAATACCTGCCAAGGAAAGCTGCTAACAAAGAGTGGAACTAGCCCAACGAAGAGAAGTGTGTTTCAATCAACAAAGCTAAAAAGAGTTAAGGATCTAAGGAGCTTTTTAACGTCAGACATGGAGATGCAGAGTGTGAATTTTTGATCTTGTTTTGGTGCAGTATTTCATCACTATACTCCCATTCCTCTCTTTTGGAATGGTAATGTATATCCGAGGCCATTGTATATTACAAGTATATGATCTGCTTTTTGATTTTGATTTTACAGGGGGTTGCAGTTAAGATATTGCCATGAGTCTCAAGAGAAATTTTGGACTTATAAGCAATATTGAAACTGTTACAGATTATGGAGACTTTTGAAGTTGGATTGAATCCATTTTTCCATTATGATATGGCTGCAAGTCTATAGGTCCATGGAGTGGAATCTGGTGGTTTAAATAAGAATGGCCCCAATAGGCTCATAGATTTGAATACTTAGTCATCAGGGAGTGGCACTATTAGGAGATGTGGCCTTTAGGGGGTAGGTTTGGCCTTGTTGGAGGTAGTTGGATTAAGGGTGGACTTTTAGGTTTTGAGGACCTAAGCTAGGCCCAGTCTCTCTCTCTCTCTCTCTCTCTCTCTCTCTTCCTGCTGCCTTTGGATCCAGATGTAGAATTCTCAGTTACCATACCTACCTGGATGCTTCCATGAACACTTCAACAGAATAATGGCCCTAACTTCTGAAACTTTAAGCAAATATCAATTGAATGCTCTCCTTTATAAGAGTTGCTGTGGTCATGGTGCCTCTTCATAGTAATAGAACACAGACTAAGACCAATGGCATGTTCCATCCTTATTTCTTTCTGGCTTCAATTATTTCTCAAGTGATATTTGCTTTTTATTCAGTTGGTCAGTAAAAAATGAATCAGGTTTCTAAAACCAAATGTCATTAAATATAATATCTAATGTTAACTGAACTACCGCTGCCTAGTGATTTGCCTATTATCAAACAGAAGTTCAGTTTAACTGACTTTTGTTAGCTGTTTTGGAAACAATTTTGGCAACCCTGAGACTTTATTAAAACATCTTGAGATGCTTTGGTACACAGTTTGAGAACTACAGAGGTGAAATGTGTGCTAAATTAGGCACACTGAATTCAATAATAAACTAGGGCACATATTGAGCAATGAGACTTAAGGAAAAGTGGGTTTCAAAGTTAAACCACTAAATCCTTGAGTCTTCATTAGATGAAACCTGGTATTTTTCTTTTTAAAAGTATATTTTGATGTTACTTACTTATTTATGCATTTATGAAATGTATATGTGTGTATGTATATGTTATGATTCTGTATTTGGTGGTGGAACTAAAACCAAACATCCAGTAATTGGTTGGCAAATCCTCTACCACTGAACTGTATAAGCAGTCCCTCGTTTATATATATTTTAAAATATATGGCCTCTTTTTCTGAGAACAAAATTCAATGTTAACAAATATCAACAGGAAACAATATGGTATCTAAGTCCACAATTTAGGATAAATACCACAAATGATTATGTGCATGTACATATATCTAGATCTTTTTATCCTAATTGTGGATGAGTAGATATACTCATTTTCAATATTTTTACAAGAATATTTGTATAACATTTTAACAACTATTTTAGTCACCTAATCATATAACTATATTTTAGATATATGTCCAAATATATATATATATATGTGTGTGTGTGTGTATGTTTTTGTACATAAATATATATGTATATGCATGGAAGAAGAGACACACATAGATACACAGGCTTACAATTTTTATTAGTTATATGTAAACCTACTTTAATTATACCAGTTTTTACTTAAACAATTCAAGCTGCTAATCATTGGAATTATTTTTAATTTCTTCTACTGATATTAAAACATTGTACTGAATCAACTTTCTAGTGAAGCACACTTAAAGAAAAATTACTTTAAGATATTACTAGCATTGGAAATGCTTTATATAATATCACTTTTCTTCACAAGCATAACATAATTTTTAATATATGGTATCAATATGTATATATTATATAACATAAATGTAAACACATCAATGTATTATATGACTTATATAACATATATAGTATATATTATGTAACATATATGAACTATATGTTTGTATTAGTTACTGTTCTGTTGCTGTCATATCTGAGAATCAGCTTAAGATTTATTTTTGTTTCTTTTATTGTTGTGAGAAACATCCCCTGATCATAGCAACTTCATGGGAGAATGGGCTTATTCTGCCTGACAGTTCAGGGATATAGTCTACCAAGTTGGGTAAGGTCTCATGGATTTGAAACATTTGGTTATATGGCATGCACAGTCAGGACACAGATAAGAGTAAATGAATGAAAGCCAAAATTCAACTCACTTTATTTTACAGACTCTAGACTTCTCTGAAGATTAGTCATCCCATATCACTTAACAAAATCAAGAGAATACTTTACATGTGTGCCCAGGAGGCTATATACCAGCAGATTATAATCTTTCAACTTGACAACTAAATCTCACCATTATCACAAAAGAGGTAGATTTATATGGATTATCGTCTCAGGAATTAAGCCCATGATACTGAGGAAGGTGTAAAAAAAAACTAGCTCATTCTGTAGTGTTGGAAATATATGGTGTGGGCTGTGATGTGCTTCATCCTGAACCTGAAGTCAGAAAGTGAGTAAGGTTCTCCTGAGGTTCCCGGTTCCTCTTTGAAAATACCTTCAATAGTTTTCTGAATGTCTAAGTTGCTGAACTCAGAAGACCCTCACTAACCTACTTTACCCACCAGTCTCTATCTTCCAAGGTTTCTAGTGCCTACAGAATATAATGCTACTAGCTGAAAGCCAAGGAGTCAAAGCTGAAGCCTAGGGGAGACGTCTCAAATTGGACACATCTCCAGCCACAAGAAATGATTTAGTGCCTCTTTAAGAGTCTTTAAATCCTTAACAATCCCACACTATTCAAAAGTCTAAGTCCAAAGTCTACTGAGACTCAAGCCAAACTCTTAAATGTGACACACACAAACACACAAATGCCCCCAAACACCTCCCCTGAAAGTTACATGTTCCCAATATGCACTGACCTCTTGCTCTGTTTGTAACATTCTGTTACTAGTAAAGATGAAATTTTTACATTTGACTTTGTTTTCATATCTATTACTATAAAAATAAAAGTTTAGAACTGTTTAAAATTAACTATAATCAAACCAAATCCTACACATATTAAAAAGATTAGATCCAATAGGATTTATCTTAGTGATACAAGGATGGTTCCGCATATGCTTGTAAATCAATGTTGTATACCACATCAACAGAATAAATGAAAAAAAAATCTTTATGAACACCTAAATTGATTCCAAGTGTACAAATGATAAAATTCAACATACTTCATGACAAAAAATTTTTGACAAATTAAAACTAGAAATAACATACTTCATTCAGCATAGTAAAGGCCTTATATAACAAGATAGCAGATAGCAACATTGAAAAGAAAAGAGCAGAAATCTTTTTTCCTAACATCTAAAATGGAACTAGGATGCTCAGTTTTACCATAGAACTAGGAATATTAAAGACATCAGACAAAAGGAACAATAAAGAACTTGAAAATTAAGAAAGAAGAAATCAAATTGCTAATGTATGTTGATGAAAAGAGAAAATCACCCAAACATATACATATATTCTCTCTCTTTCTCTCTCTCTCCCCTCCCTCTCTCTCTCACACACACACACCCCCCCACACACACACTACTAGTAGTGTTGCTAGATACCAATGATGAAATAACAAAAAAAAAACAGAGAAAAGAAAGCAATCAATTTATAATAGCTCAAGAAACAAAACAAAACAAAGCCAACCTCCAGTTTAGGACTAATTTAACCCAAAAGGTAAATGTTCACAATAATTAACATTATAAAACATTAATAAATGAAATGAGAGAAACAAATAGATACAAAAGAACTGCTATTGCTGGAACAAATAGTAAACATTATTCAAATGTACACACGACCTAAAGTAATCTACTGATTCACTACAATCACATTTCACACAAAACTAGTACAAACCAATTCCAAAACTTATATTGATCTATCTAAATTACCAAATAGCCAAAGCAATTTTGAGAATGACAACAAAAGCCAACGGTACAGCCTCACACATACAATCCCTGTCCCTGGAAGGCTGTTTCAGGCAATTACCAAAGTTGGCTACTTGGGATAAAAAGGGAGCCCTGGACCAGCAGTGATTAATTGTGAGACCCTGTCTCCAAAAAAGAAAAAAAATATATAAACAAACAAAGCCATAAATACAAAAACTGAAATATAAAAAGGGTGAGCAAAAATATAAAACAGTGATTATACCACTTGATTTTGGATCATAGTGAAAGCAGGCTAGTGGTGTAACTCAGTAATAGAGTGCTTGCTAATCATGGCGAAGTCCTTCAGTGGCTGTCTAAAGTAGCAGATGCTACCAAGATGTACATGGGTTTTTTTTCCTTTATTATTAATCTTTTTTTCACTGGAAGCACTATATGACTTTGGAATCTGTGGATTGCTAGAATCCACACATTTATGCTTTGGATCATTCTGAAATGGAACAATGATCACTTGAATACTGAGGTGATCTAATAATCAATACTACAGAGAGGTAGCTTAACCGGCCTGGACAAGGATACCAAGAGACCCTTTATGTCCTGGACAAGATAGAACAAGACAACAAGAGATTTCTTATTCTCACTGAAAATTTACAACTTCAAACTGAAGCTTCTGTTTACTATGTAACTAAAATGAGAAAGTTAAACTTCAGATAATGAAATACAGTAGTATTTCAACTCTATTTAAGGTCACTTTTTATTTGTTTACTGTTTAATGATCATATTGTGGTGTTTTGGGGGAGCTTTTTGTTTGTTTGTTTGCTTGTTTTGCATCATTTCATCTTAGAGACAGATAGCTGGAGAAAAGCATTACCGGGTAAAGAAAATCATTTTATTAGGAAAAGTTTTCCTTTGAGTATCAGACCTGATTCCTCTAAGATAATCCAGGCAGAAATCCTAACTGCTCTTTGCCTCTGGTGAAGGATGTGTTTTATTTGTAGAGTTTTCCTTTTAACATACTTAGTAATTCTTACCACTATACAGACTGCTGAATGTAAATGTGTCTCTGTGATTCCTGACAAACATGGATAATGACAATTGGAAGAAGCTCCTGGTGTTGGTCAGGATTGATCAACCCAAATTTTGCCACTAATGTCTCATTCATACTATTTCTCATTTAAGACCTTAAAATGCCATGCACATAGGTGAATTCTAGTTTTTAGGAAGAAAGAATGTTTTTTCCCAATTATGCTGATTGTGTCATTCATTGTATTGGGAAAATGGACAGAATTTAGGATAATAGACTCTCAAACATGAGCTTAAATTTCCTGTAAACAGTTGCATCCACACACCTACAATAAGTTTAACAAATAATGTGTGGAACAATGTATGAAAACTCTTGATAATTTGGGATAAATTACAATATTTTCACTTAAGACTTATTGTCAGGTTTACTTATTGAATTTTTTTCATATTAGATAAAGACAGAACTCTGTACTCCAAGAACTATAAGAAGAACTATAAGAGGGATGTGTGATAGTTTTTTTTTTACTTATTTTCAAGGAGAGAGAGAGAGAGAAAGAGAGAGAGAGAGAGAGAGAGAGAGAGAGAGTTGATGGAGGTATGTGTACAATCAACCACATTTACTGTTATTGGTGATGTCAGTCACAGACTATCAGTGAAATATGTTTAATTTGCCACTAGTTCATTATAATCCTTCATTACAAGACATATCTGATGATACTCTCAATTTCCCGATAGACACTTACATGACAGACTTCCGGGTTCTTCTTTTTCCAGATCCCGGATAGCATGTGGGAGACACTGAAATAAGGTGATTGTCACATGATTCATAAAAGTATCACAATGAAAAAACTGTGTTCCGATTACAATGGACGTTTACTTTCAATGCAGCAGATGGCTATTGTCATTATTTCACTGAGTACTTCGTGCTAACTTCTCTTTCTTGAAACAAGGGAAGGACTTGACCACCAAGAGCAGCAAGTCCTGATTCTGCCTTTTTTGTTTTGTTTAAAGAGAAAATGCAGGGGCTGGAGAGATGGTTCAGCGTTTAAGAGCACTGGTTGTTCTTCCAAAGGACCCAGGTTCAAATCCCAGCACCCACGTGACAGTTCACAGCTGTCTGTAAATGGCCAGGTGTGGTGACACACACCTTTAATCCCAGCACTTAAGAGGCAGAGGCAGGCAGAGCTCTGTGTGTTCAAGGCCAGCCTGGTCTAGAAAGTGAGTTCCAGGACAGCCAGAGCTGTTACACCAGATAAAAAACCTGTCTCAGGGAAAAAAAAAAAAAAAAAGAAAGAAAGAAAAAGAAAATGTTCACCCAATAAGAGTTTCTTTTCTCTCATTTTTCTAAAAAGGGAAAAGAGTACACTTTAACTATACAATCTCATTAACAGACTGTATCACTTTGTACTTAAACCATAAGTTACTTACACAGCTCCTCTTAAGTACTCTACCCCCACCCATGTGAGGTTATTTTCTGATGGGAAAGCATCTTGGATGTGATGAGATTTTACATTTTATATGAGTGGAAAATAAATATACTTCAGAAAAGACATGAACTTATACTTCTGCCATGAAGAAACCTGACAACATATTTTAAGTTTCAGCACCAGGGATGATAGGTAGGCCATTGCACAGGTGTATAGTTTTGCATGGAGACAGGCATGGGATACAGGAATAGCACATCCAACAAGGCTGGCATGTTTGGGACCAGCTTAAAATTAAAATATGCAAATGACCATGAAAATATCAATCCTAGAAGGCTAAGGACAATCGATGGTGTTGACTCTATCACTGTTAAAGAGAATGCAGACATGCAGAAAGCCACAGTTTTGTTTTTACTGTGCTCTTTTCCTCTTGGATTATGAAGAATGAAACCAAGTCATATATGTACAGAGCACTTTTTTAGAGAAAGGGGTTAAAATTTGATCTTCAGAATAAATAGACTTTCCCCTGGATATTAGTGTTAAGAAAACTTCCCGTTCCTTTTTGAGTGTGTGAAGTTGTACTGGAAGAAAGCTTGGGTCTTTTTTTTTTTTTTTTGCCAAACCACAACTTTTATTGGGACTGATTTTTATACAAAATAAAAATAATTTATTTTAGATATGGAAATGCATTCATTAAACAGGACCATAGAAATATAATAGCATACAATCTGGGAAAAGAGGATTATGTAAAGCTAAGTATTACTTATAATACCTTTTAGGGAAATTATATCCTTTAAATATAAAATATATAAAAGAATGAAGCCACCATCATACACTAATCCTGTAGCTGAAAAATTAATTATTAATCCTAAAACTAATGCTAAGAACAGATCCATTGCCCATGTTATCAAGTAAGTATACTTGGTTAATATTGAGTTTCTCTCCTTTCAACTTAAGATTTCCAACTATTCTGATTTTTCTTTTTTTTTCTTTTTTCTTTTTCCTGATTATCATTTGTTAACACATGGCCATCTCAGTTCTGATTCTTTTTTTTAATAATTTATTTTTTATTTCTTCAAGTGGGGAGTAGGGAGGTGATTGTGATTGAGATGTAACTTGAAGAAAGCTTGGGTCTTAAGAATCACTTTTAATCCTACTTAATCTACAGAAGAGAAAGGTTATATCTGGTCACTCACACCCACTTTGATGAACACTTAGACATGCCAGTTCTAATGAGAAGAAACCAAAGTTGGCTTTCTTTTACAAAAGTTCTTGTGGGATAAAAAATAGTTTGTTTGTGTTTGAGGGGTAGTCTAAGTGATTTTTGGTTTGGTTTGGTTATTTGTTTGTTTGTTTTCCTTGCTGTTAGTTGGGGCAAGAAAAGCAGAATAGACGCTGGAGCCATGCTTACTTCACTGATTACATTTTGAAGTTATTATGTTTTCATTGTTGGGCATTCTTTTCTATGGCCCACGTTTTACCAGTCGTGTCTTTTCTTGATATGTTTCAAGTCTTAATCACTTTGGGTTTTGAACTTTGAATTTGGTTAGTTGTGTTCTGAGGAGAACTGAGGCCTTTGCAACACACAACATGCCTTCTGTTGGTTTGTGTCCTGTCTGTCATTGTTTTTCTAAAGGCACCATCAGAGAGTTGTAGTTCACAGAATCATATTATCATCATTCCAATAAAGAGTTGTTAAGTAGACAAATGAAATATACCCATAATATATGACAGAAAAGAAGGGTTACATGTAGGCTGCAAATAAATCTGTATCTGCTGTTTCTTATTAGATTGCAGAAATATTTACTTAAGTTCCTTGTTGTCAGCATATTTTAAAAATAAAGTTACAGATCATTTTTTTGGTGTATGTGATCAAATAAAGTTTTTTAAATGACCCATCCATATCTGTGGCACTGATATAAGATATATATGAGCTGAAAACTTGTTTGTTCTAGTTAGGAAACTTCTGTTCATTACACAGTCTAGATAACAACATGTAATGAGAAATTACTCCTTATTTGCCTTTGCTTTTTGTTTCACAAAATGTTTTTCTTTGCAGATTCATCAGTTTGTTTTATTGCCTTGCATTCTGTTTGCCCTTTAAAGAGAGTGGGGGAAGGCTTCATTCTGCTCTCAAACTTATTGCTAAAGTTTTTAAAAGAAAATAATGCCATGAAAGTATGATTGTGTTACTAAAATATCAGTAGGATTATTGCATCAATTGCACTACTGAGTGACCTAGCTAAAAATTTTTCTATTAAAATATTCAATACTTTACATATTTTCTATAACGAGCAACAGAAATTCAGGATACTCCCTCACTCTCTGAAAACAAGCTACAATTCCATGGAGTATTGCTTTCCTTCAATTTGTGTAGTGCTAAGAAATTAACTAAATTCTTCTTACTTGCTATTTGAGCTTTGAAGAAACCCAAAAAGAGATGTTATTGATCAGAAAATTTGTTATGAAAACATTAAAAGGATATTTTTGATAAATTCTATTCTCAATAAAACTTTTTAAATTATTTTAAAAATATAATTCTTTTCATGTGATATATTTTAGAATATTACTATTTTGACTTCAAATTAAACTGTATATTTACAAACATCTTATACTCTGTTTAAATATTGTGTAGTGTACCCTTCAATATTATTCATTTTGTTGTAGAGAATATCTTTTACTATTTTAATAAACATATAACCAATACCACTTCAGGAGGCTTACATTCCAAATAGTGTTAAGAGGCTTATATATCTTATATATAATCCTCACACTAATTCTACAGCTAGTATTGTTCAAAAGGAAATTGAGACCCCAGTAATTTACCTAATTTCTCTGTGATCACAGAATACATTTCAGAATTCAACCTCAGATCTACCTGACAATGAGATTTTCTTCTCTTCTATTCTGCCTGGTGTTTTATTTATTTATTTATTTATTTGTTTGTTTGTTTGTTTGTTTGTTTGTTTGTTTGTTTGTTTGTTTTAAGTTATATACAGATCACAGCTCCATGTCTCCCCCCCTCTTAACCCTCTCCCTCCTCTCTTTCTCCTCAAATGAGGGGAGCCCTCCCCCTTCAACCCATCAAGTTGCATCAGTGCTAAGAACATCCTCTTCCACTGAGGCCAGAGAAGGCAACCCAGATGGGGTAAAGTGTTCCATGAGTAGGCAACAGAGTCAATGTCAGAGACAGACCCTCCCACACCTGTCAGTTTTACTTGCTAAGGGATCTGCATGAAGACCAAACTGACTATCAGCTACATATGTGTAGTGGGCCTAGGTCCAGTCTATATAAGCTTTTGGTTGGTGTTTCAGTCTCTGTAAGCCACCAGGGGCCTAGGCTGGTTAATTCTGTTGGTCTTCATGTAGAGTTCTTGTCCCCTCCGCATCCTTCTACTCTTTCTCTCTCTCCTCTATAAGACTGCCCCAGCTCCACCTAATGTTTGGCTGTGTGTCTCAGCATCTGTCTTGATCCTTTGCTGGATGAAGTCTCTCAGAGAATAGTTATGCTAGCTTCCTGTCTTCTTTGGATCAGTGGGATGGTTATTCTGTACAATATGGCTAATATCCAGTTATAAGTGAGTAATTACCATGTGTATCTTTCTGGGTCTGGGTTACCTCACTCAGGGTGAGTTTTTCTAGTTCTAACCATTTGGTTGCAAATTGCATGGTTTCCTTGTTTTTGACTGCTAAATAGTATTCCATTGTGTAAGTGTACCACACATTTTTTTAAATCCATTCTTCTGTTGAAAGACATCTGGATTGTTTCCAGTTTCTGGCTATTATGAATAAAGCTGTTATGAACATAGTTGAGATTATGTTCTTGTGGTTTGGTGGAGAATATTGGTCATATGCCCAAGAATGGTAGAGCTGGGTCTTGAGGCAGGACTTTTCTTAATTTTCTGAGATATCACCAGACTGAATCCAAACTGGCTGTACAAGTCTGCATTGCTACCAGCAATGGAGGAGTGTTTCTCTTTCTCCACATCCTAGCCAGCATGTGCTGTCACTTGAATTTTTGATTCAGCAGATCTGAGGGGTGTAAGATGGAATCATAGAGTCATTTTGATTTGCATTTCCCCTAGGTCTAAAGATGTTGAGCATTTCTTCAGGTGCCTTCTGTTTTAATTGTATTCCATAGGTATTTTTCTGCCTTTTAAAGCTACATTCAGTCTTTCTTGAGATCAAATACAGCTAGGAGGAAGGTTGATCAAAGGTAAGGAGTATGAGGGGAGTAGTGGAGGGCCATGGGTGACAAAGGAGAACCTGAAGTCACCTGTAATTAAACATGTTCAAATCTTCAGATGGGATTGCTTTCCCACAGCACCCCTCTCAACAGTTTCCCAGTACCTTCTAATGCCAAGAACAATGAGTTCTTTCTCTGATTACTGCATGAAGTAGTTCTTGCAGTACAAACTCGTCATGTTTAGGGAAGAAAAAGTGAACAATACCATCATTTTTAGATAGTGAATTGTAATTGCAGATTTTTATCATAATACTTTAAATACAGATTCAATGTCAGTGTTATTATGTTGAGAGTTTGTCTAAATATTTCCTCAGTTGATGGGTCTAAGGTTGTTATTTAATACATCTACAGCTTCAGAAAATAAGCTGACATTGAAAAATGTTTACACCACAAATGCCTAGAGCCAAACAACTGTACTCAGCAACCCGGAATGCATCTGAGAGCTCTGACAACATTCAAAGAATAATTGAATCTCAACGCATTGAGTCTCATAACAGTCTTTGTGGAATCTTCTTTCATTGTCACATGTCTCAAATGTAGAAACTGCCCAGATTTTGATTTCTGTATACTACTTACTATGAATAGTTTTGTGGAGATTAAAATGAGTAATAAGTGTAAAACATCATAGCTATGGTCTAAGGCCATAAATATTTACTGTTTACCACTGAAGTGGTAAATATTTCTTCTATTTAAAATGTAATCTAATTTTCATGTAGAGTTATTTATACATGTGGATTAACTCCTTTTGGAATAGCATAACTATCTCAAAAGGAATTAAGAAACTTAGCAGGGGACCACATAAGTATACCTTGTTATGAATAAAATGTAAACAGAACCTTATTTTATGATAGATATTTAAGATAACCTTAAATATCTTATATATGAAGATTAATAAGTTCACAAAATATGCAATCTAACCATCAAGATAGGAGGCATTGCCTAGTTTGTCTGTACCGTTTTACTAATTTCTTTGTTGTATTAGCTTTTAACATTAGAAGCTTAGGGAGACTGCAAAAACTAAAGTCATGTGAACTGTGATATATAATTAAAATATACAACTGGAAGATGCTTATTAGATAAGTAAGCAATTAAAACATATTAATCAAATGAAAGTATTTTACTGTATCATAGAAGGTAGATATTACAGTCACTAACTAGTAAGGATATTCAAACTTCTAAGAGTTATTATGAATAGAGGCTGAACAGAAAATAGTACGGTTGTTAAATTTCAGAATTTTAAATATGATTCTTTAATAATTACATTCAGCCACTAATAACTGCATTCAGAACTATTGTCTCCACTTGTCTCTTCATTGCTTTCCTTCCAGTATGTTTAAGTAATTGCCTTCCAGTAAGAAAAAGTTTTAAAGAAAATTATTCTGAATATTAAAATAGGATATTTCAATTTGTATCTTCTCAGAAATATCATGCTTTGTATTCCTTGTTACACATGGAAAGGAAAGTGCTGCTTTGGTTAGTTTTTGTTTCATAAACTTTAAAGTCTCTCTCTCACACACACACACACACACACATACACACACATACACACACACACA